>CAESWR010002073.1:4497-19714 GCA_903171835.1 Mullus surmuletus
TTTTTTCCTTCCTTCCCTGATTTGTGCTTCAGCTTCGCCCCCTTCACCTTCTCAACTGAAGGTAACAATTGCGCATTCATGTTTCATCACCCTGGGGAGAACAATAATTGCAGGGATCTCTGATTAGCAGGACGGGTTTCGGCAGTGACAGCGCTAGATGGTTTAATCAAGTCGCTCTTCTCATTAGGCAGATGAGCTCAAAGCCTCTCGTCACCCCATGAACCTTGTCTTGCACTCTTGCTGTCATGAAAACATGCATCTTTTTTTTCAAACTCCTTCAAAACTGCATTATTATGGTTAATAAAAGAGAAGAAATGGGGCTGTTTTCAAGGTTTTGTGCTAATAATGATTCTTTTAACTTCTTTAAATGACAGAAGGAAATTGTTGTCATTTTGTAAATCTGTCTTCTAAATTGTCTCCATGTGCATGAGCTTTATTGTCTACAAACTCAGCAGGCCTGTATTCTTTAAAAAATTTGCAGGCAATATTTTCAGGCAATCTTATTTTAGTCAAAGGTAATCAAAAGGCCATCGTGCTTAGGTTTTAGCTCAATGTCTGTAAAGAATCTGAGGTTCAAATATTTCTTAATGCGGTTACGGTGACCCAGCTACTGAAGAATCCCTGTAATCAAATTAAGGAATTAAATAGATCATGCTTTCAGCTAATGCAGCAGTTGGTAGTCTTTCAGCAGCAAAACTCAAGCTTTTATGCTTGCAGAAAATACTCAAGGCAGTTTCATCTTTCATCCCTGTTGGGTTTGATCCGGGACGCACTCACTCACGCTGCTCCACTGGCTATTGATCAACCTGCTGTAAATGTTTAATGGTTGATGTAGTCTGTGTGTGATCCCGCTGACCTGCGCATGACCATTAGTTTTCCTACATGTGGGGGACGCACTCGCAGTCCTCGGGCAAATCATGCTAGATAAACGTAAGTGTGTTCTTGTGGGTGCAACTCTGACCTTTCAGATACAGTTGACGGTTGTTTATCATGCAGAAATTAAATGGCGAGATGTGTTTTTTCTTTGTTGTAAGCGGCAGCTGGGACTTCGCCAAACATAAACAAATAAATTGCATGGCATCACAGAACTAGTTCCTAGGTAACCATGTGACAGAGCTGAAAATTGCTATGGAAACCAGAGTATTCTCTCTCTCTCTGCCTCTCTCTCTATCTCTCTTCTTTTAGGAAACGGGTGAGAATATTCCCTTTCTTGTGATCTGGTTTCAGCCTCCAGATTTGACAGCGATGGAGGAAGACACCATTACGTCATGCACGGTAACTCCCCTCACAGTCACTTCGAGCTCACGCACAGTTCACATTTACATAACAAATACTTTAAACTGGAGAAAAATATGTACATAGAATATAATTTGAACACTGATGAAAAAGCAAAGTACTTCTTTGAACCCTTTTCTCCGGCTAAGCGACTATGAAAACTGTAATTAGCACGAATCCCATTAAGAAATGAATTTGAATGATTTTTTTCTCTTCCCAAGATTGTAGTAAACAACTTCCTCCAGATTTCCTTAGATCTATTGTTCAGTCAGCTAATTTGCAATATGCTTTGCATGTATCTCTTTTATTTTGATCCCGTTTGTCACAAATCCACTAACATGCTCCAAATGGAAAATCAGGCTTCTCTTCAAAGAGTGAGACATCACAGCCTATTTTATTAAAAAAAGCAGGTGCGAATTTAAAAGAGATGCTTTGATTTCAGGCCAATTATGGACATCCTCGTTGGTCCACCTTCATGTGAACACACTCGCTTTTATCTGAGCTGGCCAGAAGAATTAGCCCATTATTCGCGGTAGATAACCAGGAAAGTAAAGATCACACATATTTAGGAGAAACCTCAAAAGTTATCAAGTTACGCAACACGCCCCATTAAACTTGTTTCAATCGTCTCATGCCGTCTCCTTCGTAATCACTGCGTGGCATACGAGGGGTTGCCCCCAATTAGCTGCCTCATGTGACACCCTGACACCCGGCCGCATCACAACTGTATTTCAGCTTCAATTACTTTGAAACCCCTTCAGGCAGAGGGCATTGTTCTCCCCCTGCTCTTTATTCATCATTCCTTGCTCTGCTGCCTCTTCTTTTGATCAGCAGCAGTTGTATAAACCCCCCATTTTTATCACAAAGGAGTGGCAGTCCATAAGGATTAGTGAATTATTTTACTCGCAGCCATGTTTGGCAGATGAAACAACTGAGAGCTTCATGTTACGTTTTATTATTTCTGAAAAGTGACCAAGGCTCACTCTCAGATCCTCCTCAGTGTATTTTTTTGAAGTCGTATTTACTGCGCTTCTTGCTGAGATTGACATCGCTTTTCAATTAAGCTTCCCACTGTGGTGGAGAAGCACCGTCATCTCGCAACAAGAGGCTCCATCCTGACCTCAGCGGGGTTGGCATGTTGCTCCCTGTGAGTGCCGCCGTTCCCCCGTCTGGCCTTTTGCCACAGGATAAAAAACATCTAACCAAACATTTCCTAATTGGACTGAGTGGGCCGACCTAATTGGAGACTACAAAACTGCCTGAAAGGTTTGACCGTGCTTGTCAGTCTGTGCGTGTCAGACTGTGCGCGACCTGTGTGGACCCTGTCCAGTGTCAGCTGGGATCGGCCCCGGCTGCTACTTAATTAGATTTTGTGTGTGACTGTTCGTACTGGACGGCCTGGTTTTCTTTCACCTCAGGAACCACACAGGTCTGGACCATTGCAAAGACGTTACATTTGAGATGCTCATCATGATCTGTGGTTTGTTTACTACTTAGCTAATTATTCTAATGCGCTGGGAGAGCTCAAACAAGTGATGGTGATTAAAACGGGACGTGCTCATAACAAAAATGCTTGGGTTCGATTTTGCCTGTGTACCACTTCTTGAAATGTATTGAGGATTCTTGGCAGAGAACGATGATCATCAGAGTAGCAGTTTGGGGAGAAATGTCTGAAATTGATGGTTGCCAGAGCTCAGTCAGATCTAAAGTCAGTCTGCTTTGGCATGTGTGCACGTCTGTCTATTCAAATGTCAGTCAACTGGTTGCTCGGAAAAGGGAACCCCTGCTCTTTGAGACTATTAAGAGCGGAACCCTGGTAGCCCCCGGTGTCCCGCGGCTCTTAGAAATAGCTTTTTAAAAGGCCCTAGTCTCCCCTGTTTCCTCAGGATCCAGGTGCTTTTAATTGGATTTCTTTGACAAGATTATTGCCTGCTCTGAGGTCAAACTCGGATAGTGTGCAGTTTTAACAAGTGTGCCCGTGTAGCCCGCTTTAATCTTTAGTAAACTTCATAGGGAAGCTTTGATTTGATTGGAAATTATTGTGTGGGCAAATCTGACCCACCAACAGCCTCTTCAGTGGTGCAATTCCATGCAATCCCTCCTGATAGCCCGAAATCCATCATCAGATTTGTGAACTGCAAAGTCTTTTTTTTTATTGTAAATTGAGACAACGACGATACAGACCATACAGACAGCAAAAAAAAAGAAAGCAGACGAAAAACCCCAATATAAAACAAACCAAAATGTAAACAACTACTATTGATAAACCTAAAAATAGTCGTGATAATGATGATGGCGATAAAAACGGAAATATGAATAATCATCAACCTAAATTCAAGAATAATGATGATAATAATAATGATGATATGGAACAAGGAACAAGGGGGGGGGGGGGGGGGCAAGTCTCAGATCCTTATTATTTTTGATATTATTATTATTACCACCATTTATTTGATTTAAATTACATATTAGTGAGAGTGCATGCAGTCCATTGTCCCTTATCTGATTTTAAATAATATTTAATTTAATTTAATTTATTTATTTTTGACTACAGGTGGTGCATTAGGGCTTGGTGTTTGCGGTGCATTAAAACCAGGGTGAGGGGTTGACATGAGCCATTTTTATTTTTTGTTGTTTGTTTGTTTCATGTATCCCCATCACCTTTTCCTGAACTGGTGTGTAGTGCAGTGAGAAAAAAACCAAAAACAAATTCTGACAGCACATGTATGTTTGTCTCGGGGCCATTTTTAAAAGCCATTTTCGACAAGCACCTTCACTTGCTGATGAAATTGCCCCCACAATGTGTATAAAAGTATTTATTCTCATGGGCTCCCGTCGCTATTCATTTTGGGAGGCGCATTTACCAAAGGCAGCGAGTCGCCCTGCCTCATAATCCCAGTGAAGATCCCAATGTAACGGCAGAGCAGGATCCAAGCTTGGTGAAAGCAATTAGTCAAAGGAAACGAGCAACATTCCTCCGTCGAAAATGGGCACTTGAGCTGATAAAGACAAAGAATAAGATCTTATCGAGCCATTTTGATTCTTTCATTGTGTGATTTGAATTAATTGCGCCCGGCGACCATCTGAGACGAGAGGCTTTCGCTGGAACAGTTATTATCCGTGCGTTACCTGGCATGATAGGTCGACCACCATTGTAAATTGGGTTTGTAATAATCACCGCGCCTTGAGGGGAAAGCGCAATACAGAAAGCAAAGTAGTTAAAAAGTGAGTTATTTATTGAACTGGAATCGGCTGGCTGCGATTACTTTGCTCTAACAAGACTCCTCTTGCTGAGGGGAAGCGCTCTGGTTCAATTCAGTTTGGGTGATTTATGCAGCTTTATATTTCAGCAGAGCATGAAACAGCCTACAGATAGAAGATAGTATAGTTCAGTTTAATTATGTCTTCATTAGATATTATTCAACGCCCAGCCTGTCCCTTTAAGATGGAAATCTTTACAAAAAATTGTGTTAAAGAGGTACAAAGAAGTCAATCTAAACCCCAAGAGGCAAAAATGGTGCCAACACAGTCAATAAGAGTTTACATCAGGATCTATAACTGAGCATGAAGGGAGACATCGGGCTACTTTTCTCAGAAGGGAAACTTTAACAAGGTACAAGATGTGGAGGGTGGGACATCAGGTGGGAGTCTGTCACGGCCCAGCGTCTGACTCCACCGTGTCACGACCCTGACGCTGCGTCTCATCTGTTCTCGCCACTTGTTATCACCAAACTAAAAATGGATTCGGGTGTTGCTGACACTAATCTGACTCTGCGCTCTTTTTGAGGAGCACTGCGAGCAAATTGCAGCACGAGGTCCCTGCACCGCCGAACTCGGAGAGTGTCAGGGGGGAAAAAGTTTGCAACTGAGAGAGTCAGGGTTTCACACGCAGCTCAGTGTGGATATGCATGTAAATGTGTTTGTATAATATATTGGGGCTTCTTCATTGGGCAGTTTCTATGTTTTTTAAAAGACATTCCCTGCCAAAGATGTGACATTTTCCACACATGACATGTTGGTTTCTACGGCTCGGCAGACTTTAACAAAACTAAGAGAGTCATGAGGCCAAGAAGAACCTATTTCATTTGGGGGCAGATCTGTATTTGGAGGCCAAGGACTGTTC
This sequence comes from Mullus surmuletus, assembly GCA_903171835.1. Lineage (NCBI taxonomy): Eukaryota > Metazoa > Chordata > Actinopteri > Syngnathiformes > Mullidae > Mullus > Mullus surmuletus. Next base: position 9,896 of record CAESWR010002073.1, read on the forward strand.
TCAGTCATCACCGACTGTTAAATCACTTGCCCTGAAAGTTCAGTTGAATGCATGACCCATTAAAAAGAACAAAGTGGAACAGCAACTTATTATCAGCCAAGTAAAGTTAAGTGAAGTGGTTGAAACGGTTGTTTGCTCATTTATTTAATCAAATCAAGGCGATTTTTACTGATCGATGATCATAAACCTGGTTTCATTTGAACAACACATGGGTTAGTTACGCTGCTCCAACTCATACTGGATCTTAGATTGCAGTCTGCCTTATACATTCTTTAGAAATCTTTGGGCAACCTCAAACTTTTCCCTGAATGCTGATGAGACAAAACTGGAGAATGCATAATTCTGTCTCAAATCTACATGGCCTCTTTATAATATCTGTGAGTTCTGATGAGATTAGAGCGCAGCCTTACTCTTAAACCTCATGTGGAACAACTGGCAGAACTTCTGAGGATGAAAATGGCCCTCTTATATCAGAGTAAGGAGGGGTTTTTTTCTATTTATTTTTTTCTCTTGAGGACAGGGGAAACCGTTGTGCAATCAACCATCACATCTGTGCCTGATTATGGAGATCTCCTTCGCTCAGTCCACCTTCAAACGACTCGATGCAGTACTGCTGATCCCTGTGTTTCATTACACCAGATACATATCGTACTCATCATTATGCATGATATGGAAGTGTGTATGCTGGTTGTCGTTGGCAACAAGAGAAGTACACATCTTTCTTTTAGTTTTTAATTGTGCCCTGCTAAATCTGACTCAGGATATGTTCTCAAAATTAAATCAGATCAGTTCCAAGGGCTGCTGAGCAAAACTGACCCACGGGCCGTCTGACTGCTGGCAACATTTTTACACATGAGTGCTGTATAAATGGATGAATTGCAAAGTGTGCTACATTTTAAATGTCTCAGGGATAATTGGCTGGTTTTAAATCGTTTGACCTCCTGTCGTTGAAGGAGGCAAAACTGTTTTGATCCGATCGGGGTGAACCTGATTAAATGGAAGCTTTCTAATAAAATGTCTTTTGTGCTCTTAGCCCGGTGATAAAGATGAGAGTACTCAGTACCACTGAGATAAAATGCACCTTATTGGTCAAATAGGGGGGAAAAAAGCTGTATCAAGAGAAAGCTATCCTTGCCAAGCAGTGTTGGGCTTTTACTGCCACAATCGTTCCCACAGAGGGTGTTTTACTCTGCGGCGCTGAGTGGTTAACAGACTGTTGGTGCTTTGGCCGGAGATGTGCTTGTTTTCTCTCACTAGAGACGAGCCCAAATGGAAGGATCGGATCTACATGTTGCCATTTTTCGGATCTATTTTAGTGACACCATACACAACATTATAACGCATAAAATATGTATAGCTGGTCTGAAAAATGCAAAGGTTATTCAGCTAGATCTGCTATGGAGTTCTGGGAAATATGAATTATTGCAATATAAGGAAAAAAAAAAAAGACCTGTCATCGTCTCTTTGGGCCCTATTTGAAATTCAAAGGTATTTCTTACAGTGGGTGAATTGGCTTGACATTTTCTTTTATCCAAAATGTTTGAAAAATAAAGTGTCAATCAATTTTGCGCACTGAAACTTTCATCCATCATTATATTTTCTGGAGATGGCTCAATTTTCTTGCATCTGTTGACGTCACTTTTAGAGTTTATTCAAGCCAATAGAGCAAAGTAGCATCATTCATTTTGTCTCAAAAAGCAAAACACTATTGTATGATGTGGTGGAGACATTCGGATATTTGTAAAGCTTCTTTAACTCACCTTGGTCTTGTCTTGTTTTTAAAATGAGATGAAGACACTTTTTTCTTTTTTCAAGGAGCGAGAGAATCACAACACTGCTTGATGACTATTTTTCTCATACTGCGAATTTTGGAATCAATTGATAAAAAAAATGCACCAGACTGCAGAGTGTCGGTGCACAACATTCTATTATGTTTTATTCTTTAAAAATCTGATTGTGGATAAAATATGCATTTAAAAAAATTTGCCTCAGTGTGCAAAGGATGCAAAAGATGCTGCCACCATCCATTCTACTGGAAGATCCAGCAGGAGGCCCAAAGCAAACACACAACGCACCGTTGATGTGGGCGGCATTTGGTTGTCAGTTTGCAAGTGTTAGATTAGGATGAAAAGTGTTACACTTTCCATTGCGTTTTGCAGCTTAATTTAATTTGTGTTAATCATGGCACTTAATCCACTTCATCATTTTGTATGGTTTGCATAATTCACACTGAATCATAGCGAGCATTCCCCCTGATCGTGCGGTGGTTACCCCCCATGAAACGTAATTAGAGCCAATGGAAGTGCAATTCATCTCTGCTTCCGCACAAATCAAATTTGGAAAGATATAATCATATAGGCTCCTTTGTTGGCGGCTAAGTGGGCTTCCTCTGGGTCTTTAAGCTGGAGTCTTATTTATTCCGAGATAAAATGGTTACGCCCAGGAAACAGGAAGATGCATTTTATTGTAGTCTCGTCGAGGAGCTTTGCCTCTTTCTGCTGGCCTGCATCACCTCCTGTAATTAGTTCCCAGAGACAGAGCCTCCTGTTAGAAATACGTTGCTGAGACTCCGCCACCTCGTCTTACACGTTGATCCCTGCACGCTGCTGTAGCCGGAATTCTATGTGACAAAGGAGGGGAGGGGCTTTGTCGCCGCAGACACAAAGCAGCAGCAGATTTCATCCAGCGGTAGCACCTTGACAATAGCACGAGGTCTCACTGTGCTTTAAAGGCAGTCCTCACATCCTGATTGACTTTGACAAGAATAGATGATGGGAAGGTTTGTCCATCTCATTACCGAACTGGAAATGCAGAACTTTTGCTGTTTGAGTTTTTTCCATTTGTTGTGTCTTGGAGAGCGTGACTGTGATTGTAATGAGAAGCTTTGCTGTGAAAGTGCTGTGATTGCCATTTAAAGAAAAGGAGCGATGTAGCAGGCTGGATCGTCTCGCAGGATGTGAATTATAGCTGAATGCACCACTTTTACACAATTTCTATTTTTAAACATTTCTGTTAAATTGCAATGTTTCCCATTTTACCATATTCTACCACCGCAGCCTACCACACTACTCAGGCTCACAGAAAATCACAGTAACTGTCATCCAACTGAGGAATTTTCAGGTAGAAAAGTATAATGCAAGTGACCAGTTAGAAAAAAACTTAAAATGGAAAAATGCAGAATTGGAAAATGTTGTATTCTGATAACGCAAACTACAGTCGCACGACTTCATCTGTTTGGGTTGTTGACCTATTTTCATAATGCATGAAATCAAGAGAAACACATTTCTTCAAAGGCCTTTATGCCTTTTTCCTCAGAGGGGGTGAAGGTGCTTTTATCAGTGAATAAAAATCATGTTTTGTATAGCTGAGTTTATTTGCTCCAAAACAGTTTATGTGAATGCTCAAAATATATTCACAACAATTTATGAAAATCGAGCTACTGATGTTATTTCAGCCACGTTGGCATGCAGGAAAACAGTCACGAGCGGGCTCACAGGGTGTGATAGACAATCTCCAACATGACTTGCAGGAGGTATCAGCCTTTATATAACTGGCAATTTGACGGGAACTCATTTTAAAAATGTCAGTTATGAGCTTCAAATCTAAATGGAGGCTTTTGTGACACTCTTGGAATGAGGCTGAAAATAGCGCTTCATAGAATTTCCAAGCATCCAGCAGGTTTGCCATTTAACTCGGCCCGACCAACTCAGCACGCCATCCTCTATTTGCAAAAAGAAAAGGGGAAAAAAAGGAGCCATTGTTTGTGTCAACTTGAACTGTAGGGGCGAAGGCTTGTCAATGAAACCCCACGATTTTGACATTTGCTGTACAAAGCGTCTCAGTGTCAACACCCGCCGGCCGGCGTTCTTAGAGCGCGGATCTATCGATGAGTCAGGAACGTCGATTCGGGAGCCAGCATGAAGGAACAAGTGCTTAGCCGAGATTATTATTGCATTACTGTCCTAACCTTCAACCTGCTCCTACGAGATTGGTTGTTATTTCCCACACAGACGGCTGATGTCGGTCTGCACGGGGGCCGGGGAGGTCACACACACACACCCAGGCACAGACCCGGGAGTGATGGAGCGTCACCGTATGGTCATCATGCATGAAAAATCACCTGTCAGACGAGTCTTCATTCCACACGCTACACATGGATCAAAACAAGCGGGATCCTGCGCTCGCACTCGCTTAGCCGGAAGCAGAAATAATCAGGAGATGGAAATCTGCCACCATTTGTGAGAAATTTCAAACCCTTGTCAAGAACGTGTATGTTCAACAGGAACCTGGTCTGTGTCAAAATATGAAAGCAGTAACAGCCAACCAAGTGGTACGCGCCAGGCACAACAAAACCATCTGAAACCTTACGTAACGGATGCTCGCCGTGAGGAAAACCTATGGATCAAACCAAAGCAGTCAGTTGGCGATCGTGTACGGTAAGAAACACGGAGCGTGAAGCATCAACACCATCTGGCTGTACTTCTGTTTTTCACCATATATTACTGATGATGTTTTTCATCTGACTTGCTCTAAAATTGGACTTTAGCAGATCGAAATGGAGAAAAACACAACATAAAACTACAAGCCCCATCATTTGATCTCTTACCGAAACTATACAGCAATAAGTTGAGGAGGTGAAGCAGAAGTGGCTCCAACTAATTGTTGCAGTTGTTCAATCAGTTTTGTTTTCCTTTTTTTTTACTGTCGCCTTTGAAAAGTAATTACATGATAATTGCGTACCTATCAATAAAGCATGCCGAAGCTTCTCCGGAGAATCCCATTTACTGCCGGAGAGGCTCGACTCTCAAAAGCCAGCTAGTTTGATAATAAATTAGCATAAAAACGTGCCGCTCTGAAAGTCACCAGAGCAGAGTGTGGTGGAAGATGTGAGAGACGTTTGAATGCCGTTCTCTCACACACAAAGAAGATTTGTATGCAGGTGTTGTGGCGGCAAAGTTGATGGAAGTCGCTCTCAGTGCAACCGTGTCCTTGGGTTTGATCTGGGCAGGGCTTTTTCTTTCTTTTCTGTGTGTGTATGTGTGGCATCTGTCACTTTCCCCTCCACTGCTCCGAAGGACTGAATAAAAAGCGGGACCTCAAAAAAGACTAGAAGCGTCGTAAATGTCAAAGAAGCGAAGTAGAAATGTGATAATGTTTCCGAGGCAAGCGATAGCCGCTCATCCTTACCTTTTCCAGTCGCCGCCCTCGGCCCTTTGGGCAAAGCTCTTTCGCCCCAGCGGCTGCCGTGGCCGGATTTCACGGCTGTCACGAAAGCGATTGTGAGGCAAAACAGTGATGATACAGAGTTTATGCGGAACACGGCAAATATCTGGAAATAATCTGAAGGGTCACACACCAGTTTCACCTTACATATATATGAGACAATACCGTGTCAGGAACTATTTGTGTGTCATCACTGAGGATGCAATTGAACAAAGGGGTCTTTCAGTCTGAACACTACCGGTGTCTTGTGCTCAGAATCAGTTCCTTTGTAATCAGCTTAACAGGAAATTGGTCCACATCCCAAAACATCTCAGCATCAGATTGTGGAAAGCAATTTGTTTGGTATCGCTTTGTGTGTCTGAGCGTGAGGACGCATCAAATGTCGGTTTCAGCACATGCCGCGGAAAACACCGGGCCTCGGCGGTACACTTAATGAGGCCACATCACCTCCGCCTATCAGCTTTAATATCCAACGTGAGGCCGCGGAGTGGCATTCGTGTCGATTGAGTCGTCAGCCTCCGTTCGAGGGCCTCCTCCAAATAGCAGCGAGGCATTTGATTATAGATAGACCGCGAGGAAGTGAGGAGAGTTTCCTCCGCGCATTCTGGCTTTCAATCAGAGGCAGGTCTGTGCGGTGACAACCGTGTTAAAGTCATTGGGCGCGATAAACGGCCTCCTCCGGAGACAGATTGCTAATGGTTAAATTTAGAACACATCGCCGCCCATTCCCGGCTCCCTGTGGGGACGCCAAAACCATCACCCAAGTATGTTGTAATGTGCAATCACTCCAAATTTTACCGAAAACCTGATGCATTTTTGACTGTATTTATGTGGCTTAACCCTTAACCCTCTTTCAGATGTATTATTTTCTGATGTAACGACCACTATGCAGCGATAACATCGATGACCGTATGACGACGCGTGTTAAATCTGCAGAAATTGATTGTTGACTTTTCGCTTTGAATGACAGATTTGGTTTAAATGCAGTTGTTTCCTTATTTTTTACCATTTTTTTCATTTCAAACGCAGCTAAAGTGCCCTGTAATTATGTAAATATATGTGTAAAAAGAAAATCTGTGAAGTGGGACAGCTTGTTTATGTGGATGTATCTAGTGGCTGCATAAGAGGCCAGCACGCGATAAACAAGGATCATGCAAAGCTCCAGTCGGTCCCAGGATAAAAATATAGAGCTGGAAATGCGCATAATAAATGGGGCATCATAATGTTTACTTGTAGAAAAGGTTATGTAACTGACTTTCAAAAACCAGTAAAAACAAATGAGACACAAACAGACCGGCCGAGCAGGACGGCCGATTTTTATTTGGGTCAGGCGGACTATTGCTCAGACAGCCAGCTTGAGGAGAGTAAAAATCAATTCTCATCGATGATCTTAAATCTAACAATGCAAACGATATCGGCTGAAGCTGATATCATTTGAATCAGCCTCTGTTTGATTTGACCTGAAATCAGTGCTGATATATCTGCAGATAGAAAATATTGACTTATCAAGCTCTAAATGTTTGAAATATCGAGGAGGAAAAGCATCTGTTTACCGTCATTTTCACCTCCCGTGGCCATAAAAGCTGTATCAAATCAATCAGGATCACAGTCACACAGTTGCTCCTTGCATGAAACACACATCCAGTTGGATGATTCAGCTTGTCACATCTCTAAATTTGTGTCATATTTGTAGTTGCTCAGATTAAGTAGAAATTAAACATATTTTCCAGTTTTGGGTCCCGACTTTTCAATTCCTCTGACGGGAGAAATGTGCAGCTTTCCAAGTGGCAACTCAGTGATCTGAAACCCACCCAAATGAAACCTCAACAATTCCCCCGCTCCGCTCTGAGAACCGCCCTCCTGTTTGCCTTGGCAGCCGTCCACGACGCCATCTGAGCCACCAGCTCGCCGACTAAGACCACGACCGACTCCCTCTGCCTGTTGCCTCCGGTGCTTGTCTGCCATCCATGCTGACATGCACTGCTCAGGCCGGCTCGAAAGGGCGAATGAATAATGGACGAGTGCAGTCCAGAGGTTCTTCATCTTTCCAACCAGTGAGCTGTTGTTTCTTTTTTTCACGCCCCGCTCTTTGTAACATGAAACGCCACAGTTTGCAGGGATGTTCATGTGTTAAGACATCATCTAAGGCGGCGTGCAGCGTTTCCGTCTTTGATTAGCACGGTTAGGACATTCCCTGTGGCAGGATTTCTCACGTCCCATAAGCAACGTCTCCCACGGTTTCACCTAGAGGAAAATACCACCATTAAGAGGAACAGAGCATGTGCTGATGGCAGTTGCTAAGAAACTACGGAGGTGTTAGTGTTGGACAGTGATAATTATACGAGTGGAATGTGATCATTTATGAATAATTTATGATGTGATAAAGACACTAGAGCACGGGGAACGAGACAACCACCTCCTCTCCTGCGTCCAACGTCTACACAGAAGTCCGATGCAGCCATTTGTAGGACCTTCGACGTAGCCAAACGGCCTTGCCAGCGAGCACGATATCAATAAGCGATATTTCCGTGTTGGCTGAAAGGATCCTTGGATAGAGAAAATGACAGCTGACGACAGGTTGGAGCAAGAAGCGCTGCAGACATTGTAGTAGCTTGTTACCACAATGGATACAGCAGCTGTCACAACTTGCCAAGTGACAGCACAATGATTGCTCCATTGTGTGGAGCAAACATTGAATGGACCGTCTCCCTCTATATACATACACATTCTTACACTGATTGTTTGGCCTGCGTTTGCATTGCTTGGTCTAAATGATGACAGTGATTTACTAATTGTGCTACCTTGCCAAACATTGCAGCCATATAGCAAACAGATGACGAGCTGTCAAATCGAGCCTCGTTACTTACAGAGACATGAGTGACTGGATATAGTTGCAAACAACCACAAGATGTACAGTATGTAAACATTGCTGAAGTGAAGCTTTGGTCCATCGTGGCACCCTTGAGTGGGTGGGATACATTATCCCACAAGTGAACATTGTGTCCTCAAAGGTTTAGAAGTAGGAAAAATGGGCAAGTAGGAGCGATTTTGAAAAGGGCCAAATTGTGATTGCTAGATGACTTGAAAACTTCTCAAAAACTGCAGCGTTCCTGGTCTGCAGTGGGCATTATCAAAAGTGGTCCGAGAAAGGGGAAAATGGTAAATCAGCGACGGGGTCATGGGCGGCCATGGCTCATTGATGCACGTGGAGAGCGAAGGCTGGCGCGCACGGTCCGGTCCAACAGATCTGAACAATTTCATGCTGGTTCTGATAGAAAGCTGTCATAATACACAGTGTGTCACATTTTCGTGCATATGGAGTGTCATAGCTGCATACCAGTCCATGGTGACCCCTGTTGACCACCAGAAACACCAACAATGGGCAGGTGAGCATCAACTGAACAAAAAGACCAAATTGTTTAGAAGCACAACAGGTCTGAGGTGTTGGCCTCCAAGTCCATTGGAGGTCCATCCTGGCAACTCTCAGGATTTAAAGGTTCAAACATTTTGGTGACAGATACCACAGTACACCTTCAGGGGTTTATTCGAGTCCATGCCTCAATGGGGCTGTTTTGAAATCCAATGTCAGACCAACACAAAATTGGGCTTAATGTTGTAGGTTGTCAAAAAGCTGTAATATGGACGGCCCTTTGCAGCAGCTCTAGAAATGTCCACTGTGAGCAGCGATGGTGGCCCTTCCTTATTATCGCCAAGGCCCTTCACTGGCCATGTGACTGGGAAATACGTAACAGGACAAGCTATCAATGCTCCGAGCGCCCACTAGCAAAGTAATCCAGCCGTCATTTGCAGTTTATTAACACAGTGTCACTGGCAGCACAGCCAGCAGCTCATGCAGATGTAGCAGCGTTGTTGCGGGCGGTGTGAAACAAGATTATCGCGCTTCTACTTGCCATCGTCCTGAGTGGCATCTCAGTGCTCTTGCTTTTCAAAGGAATGTAGTTGAGGTAGATTTGATAAGACAGGATATATTCTTTTGAGGGTACTTTTATATACTGGCTGAGCATACACCAGGCTGTCATGTGACCAGATCAGTACCCAATTAATTAAGTGTAATAATTATGTCAGAACAGTACACAAGCATAGCGTGGTGCCGTCCTAATGAAGTAGGTTTAAGTTCTGAGCTGTGCAGAAGTACTCAGAGTCAGAGTTTTCCACAGAAGTCCTCTGTTCAGAAGACCCTGCAATGTCACATCACAGACCTCAATCGCTGCTACTGTGGAGAGAAAAAACACAGCTGCACGCTAATATTAACATTCCCCTCGTCAGTTGAGCATATTTGGCTCATATTTTGGACCATCTTTGATCCAAATTACAATTTAAAGCAGCCAAACGATACAATGGACACCATGGATGCCACATTGTGTTGCCTCTAATGACTATGTAATCAGTTACTTAGATCTTGTGTGAATTCTTGTTGTATCTATCGTAAAGGTTGTGTTCGGTGTAAACATCACATTGGATCTGTGTATTTAATATGCAAATCTAACTTTTTTTTAACTTGGAAAGCAGCACTCAAACCCAACTGAATGCTGTTTAGTTTTGGTGCTACACAACTATCAGTATATACTGTATATG
>CAESWR010002085.1:154-48884 GCA_903171835.1 Mullus surmuletus
CAGAGACAATCATTCAAACAAAAACATTGCAAAGTGTACATAGAGTCAAAGTTTTTTTTACAGCTTTCATGTTAATGGAGTTTTTAATAGACTTAATGTATTGCTTGGCTTCATTTTAAAAAATAAGAAAAAGTGGGTTTTGATTAGTATATCGAGTGATGATGTAGTATTGTTTTTATTTAGAAGATGGAATGTCAAACAATAAAAAGAGGTTGAATCTAAAAACAAATCAGGTTACAAATATCTTCCCATAGAGCGATGTAGTTCTGCCACGGTGTGTTCGCTGTGCTTTTATTTTGAAATGGCACTTTTCTTCTTCGTGCGTTTTTCGAGACATGAAGCTTTTCTTCGTCTCACCACACGACAGGTAACGTCGTTCGCCCTGTTTGTTGTTGTTACATTTTGTGAGAGACTTGTTTGTGCGAATTTGTGTTTTTATGACGTTGTTGGCGCTCTGCGTCACCCGAGAGCTTCCGGTGAAGCAGCTCTGCCCGGTGCTAAGCTAGTCTGTTAGCTTATGCTAAAGCTAGCGCCCCTTGGAAGGCTTAAGACTGTAATTTCATTTTTTTGTATTTAATTATTTTTTTTAATGTGATTTAGTTTTGAAGGAGTATTTGAATTAGTTGCGAAATTACAGCAACACTTCATATATTTTTGTTGTTGTTTATTATTTATTATTATTTATTCTTTAGTTTCGTCAGTGCTTATAAGAGAGCTGAACCGGAAGAAGAAAAGCACCTGTTTGAAAGAACATCTGGCTCCTCCTCCAGACTCACACAGAGGCCGAGGACTTCATCAGTAGCATCCAAAATGAGGAGCTCTTTCTGAAGGTAAGATCTTCTAAAAAAAAACATTACACTTGATGTTACAGTGGATGGCCTTAGTCTGATTCTCCTCAATTGGGACTATTTGGAATTTACTAGGAAAAAGCAAACAAATCTCACTGGGAAGGTTTGATCTTTACTCATAACGGATAAGTCTGTTACATCAAGGTACATTAAATTAAGTGTAATTTATCTTGATGTCGCTACATCGAGTAGAAAACGTATGGTAAAGACTGTATTTACTTGTTTTTATAATTGGGAATGCTTTGGATGAGCCCGCTATCTTAGTGCCATGTATCTTGATTTTAAGGATGGGTGGGCGACTTTGGGGACCTGTAAGAAATGCTATGTCTGTTAATTATTTATTATAAATTTTTGGGGGGTAATAATATGTCACGTTTTGTGTTGACTGGTGGCAAACCATTTTCATCACCAACATGGTCACATAAAGGAGTACTGTACATAAACTGGCAGATATTTGTAATGAGAATGGTCTCAGGTCACCTGGGTCGTCTTTTTTTATACCTCCAACATCCTAAACATAATCCAAGAATGTATGTAAGTGCAGTGCTGAATGGTCTTTAAAGGTTTGTGGCTGTCAATCTTGTGACTGCAGTTGGTCATGCTCCGATCGTGACCAGGCTTGATTAATGGCAAATGACTGACAGTGTTATTGGTAATTGTCATGCATACACATTCCTCTGCAAACCATATAAAGATCAGGTTGAGGGTGTACTCTGTGGGGGTGGGGGTGGAGTCACCACTAGTTGTGGGGTTTTTTTTGCACCTCTTTTATGTTATTTGTCTAAATGGACATTTGGTTTGAATAAATGGTGATAGATGACACCGAGCCGTTTCTTCACGAATTAAGTCATGGTTCGCTCCATCTTCTCCACAGTTGTTATTGGGACCTCATAGATGGTCGCTGGTCACATTACCGGCTGGAGAAGTCCAAATTGCAGGCACCAGAGCTGGAGCTTTTCTGGCAGTAAGGTCTTGTTGATGTTTTCCAGACCACTGGTGATATCCTGCTTTTGTTGCTGCACTTGGTGTTTGTCCCCAAGGCTTGCGTTGTACCATCTACCCAGGCTTTTGACAGGTTGCTCAGACCCTTTTGGTATTGGGTCATCACCAATGCAGAGCAACCCTGTGATTCGTGGCTTCTTCTACCTTCAGGCTGTTAAAAGATCTAGGAAGTCATGGACAGTTTCTGCGGCAGACAGTTAAATCATTGTCTGTAGCCGGCAGTGAGATGGATGTTAGTCCTTGTGTCTCGGCGGACGCACTGCTGTCTGCTGTCTACTTTGTGTGATGGGTCTGACAGTCTCCTCGAACTAGCTGATTATTGTTCAGTAGAGACAATGGTTCAGTAAAGAGGGAATTTATCACAAAATATTTCAACGCATGATTAAGTCTGAAAAAGAGTCTAGCACTCAGACTTCATGGACCAACTTCAATTAATCCAAACCAATTCAGTCTCAACACGAAAACTTTCAACACAAGAACTTTCATTTGGAATTATCATCACATGGAGCTCAACTTTTTGTGGAGTAGAAAAAAATACAGTTTATTCTGATTATGGGTTATTACAGGTAGGCTTTGTTCTGAGATGAACATATTTGACACCACACAATTAAAACACGTGACTAACCAACACCATAACAATTATAACACATTCATGTTTAACCATTCTAGTTTCTCTCCAGAAAGAGAATCGAGCAAGGTGGGATTTTGCAAGATTTTGATTAGATTGTAGCGTGTACAATTATTTAACTATTTAATAATGATACATGGCAACAGAAATGTGCCTAGAGGAGTACATTGAGGACAAAGATAATTTAAAAGTAAGCAAAAACCCATATCAGCTAAAAAGGAAAAAGCTCATAATATAAGCAGATACTGCGCCATGTCATTACAACCATTTCTCATCACTGCATTTTAATGAAAGATGTATTTTGCAAATGTTTTATGTAAACAAGTGAACTTGTCTTATCCAAAGTGTCCCAGAGCTTTACATTTTTGTCTATTAGATGAACATAATGCTGCACAGACGCTCACACACACTGTGCAATACAGTAACCGATGGAAATTATAGCGACATCAAATGAAGCGGACAACAGAGCTAAACGTGACTTATTTGACACCTCAGTAAAACACGAGACTAACCATCATTATCGTCATCATTGTCAGTATTCTGATCCAGAAATCAATTTTTTTCTCACTGGAGAGAGACTTTAGCAAGATGACATTTTTGTGAGACAGAAACCTTTGTAAGATTGTAGCATGTGCAGTTGTTTAACTCATGAATGATGATACATGGCAACAAGAATGTGCATAGAGGAGTACATTAAAGACAAAAATAATTTGAAAAGAAAAAACAAAGAAGGCGAGGACAACGTTCACAACTCATAAGCCAAGCAGATACTGCGCCATCTCAACATCATGTTTCTTAAGACTGCAAAACCACAACGGGCAGCAGATTTGTCAATTTTGCATTTTTATTCAGGTTACCAGATAAAAAGAACATAATGGAAAGGACGCAATATTACTGACAGAGAAACTTGAACAGAGGATTTAAGTGAATGAGTGATATTTTGTGACATCCCATAATAAAGCTTCATTAAGAGGCTGATGCGTAAATGCTCTGAGGAGGACGTGCTCCGATGTATCATCACGTGAGGTGAGGATGTGTTTGTTTCTCATTTGACGTTAAATGACTCATTGAGACTTTTTTCAGCCTCCTCACGTGTGAGATTTTTCCAGGTCTTGGGAATATCAGCAGGTTCTGCATCATATATTTGTGCAAAGGCATCATTGAACTTTGCCATCACGTACTTCCAGTAGTCTGACGCCTGAAGGCTGACATCTGGAGGGATTTTCCAGTCTAAGAAGATTTCTGTGTATTGCTTGTAAGGATGATATTTACTATTTGTTTTGCTGCAGCGAAACATTGTATCACTGGCAACAGCAGACGAACAAATGTCAGTGACCAGTTTGTCTGTGTCTTCCCGTGTGCATACACCCAGACCTCTTGGTCGATGCAGTGAAGCCCAGTGCTCAGTGTGAGCTTTTCCTCCGGCATCACAAGGTGCTTTGCAGAAAGGACACTGTTTACCACAACCAATCACTCTGCTGAGAAGTTCATCCTCTGGCTCCATGTTTAGATTTTTCAGTGTGGTTTTGATGTTTGTCTCTTTGAATTCAGCAGCAAGATCTTTGTCCATGTCCTTCACACAGTCTGTCAGCCAGTGAGCAAACTGCTCTTTGTCTGCATTGTTCAGAGTCATGACGGCACCAAGTGCATCTTGGGAAATGACCAGTTTATCACCAAGTCCCTCACAGACATCTTCAACAAATGTCTTCAGGTCTCCACTCTGTTTTCTTTTGGCCTCCTCGATGGCTTGTTGGACACTTCTGATACTCGATCGAATGTGTTGATTTTCAAACTCTGATATTGAAGCAGACTGTGAGAAGTGAGTCAGTATTTGGTCAAGTATCCATGACTTTACATAGTCCTCGTATGACCTGATGTAGCTCAGATATTTATCAAACTGATCCCGGTGAAGTAAATCCAGCAGAATTGCATGCTGGAAGAACATCCGTGTGCTGAATTGTTTGCATGTCAGCATTTCATCAACGATATCAGGACCCAAAGAGCGGCTGATGAAGTCCTCCACTGCAGGTCTCAAGCATCGCTTGGTGAATTCTTCTGCCTTTTTCTGACACTGGTCTCGTTCATGGAACACGTCTTTAAAATCAGCATGAAACTTGTCTTTGTTCTGATTCAGACATACGCGAGGATCATTCAGACGTATGAAATCTTCATGCATCTTCTGAAACTGTCTGGCTGCGTCTCCACAGATGTGCAGCTTCAGTAAAACTTCAAATTCAATGTCTGTCTTCAGATCTTCATGTTTAAGTAGCTTCTCATCAATCATGTGCAGGATCTCCAGGATGTACGTGTCGTGGTAATTGGATTTTCTTTTCACTTTGTCAAGCACTGATTGTTTGCAAGCTGCTATGATGCTGTCAGACATTTGCTGTACCAACTTTTTATGAGTTTGAAAGTTGGTTGCTTTGTCAAGATAACGCCAGAGTCCAGGTGAATATTTGAAAGGCTCCAGTCCACAGTCTTCTAGCTTTTTTTCACTCAGTAATTGAGAAGCACGACTCCCCTTGTGTTCGAGATCTTGTCTCAAGAAGAGAGATACTTCAGTGAAGATGTCTGATGCCTTTTGTTCACGATAAGAAAGCTCATTCACTGTTTTCTCCCACATTTGATCAAATTCTTTGTCCAGCTCTGTGTCTGTCATTCTCACTTTTTTCTTCCTGCATTTGTCAATTAAAGCACAAACTTGATCTTCTATTTTCTTACTGTGGTCCTTCTTGATTTTGTCCACTTCCATCATTCCTATTCTGATGTCTGCTGCTACAGTGAGCTGATTCAGGACAGAACTCTCCATCTCTCTCCGAAGACTCTTTGCACTGTTTGCAAAGTCCTCTTTGTATCTTTCCACTAGATGGACACGACCTTCTGTTTGCTTAAAGTACTGAGTCAGATTGTCCTGAAGCTTTGCTTCCTGTTTGGACACCTCAATGGAAGCTTCACTTCTCAAAGATGTGAGAAGGTCTCTGATGCTGCTGCTCTTAGATTGGTTCGCAGCTGTCCCATAATTTTTGATTCTAGTCTCTGCAGTGGTAACCCAGGAGTACATGTGCTGCTTGAAGCCCCATTCCCATTTGTTGAATTCTGAGTTCAGTCTCATGTAAGCTTCAGCCACCAGGCTGTTTCTGAAGCTGAAGATGAAGTTTTCATGCTTCACTGCATTCCACAGGCTTGACATCCACTCTGCGAAGTATGAGATGTTGTTAGAAGCGGTCTCAGAGTTTCCAAACATCTGGATGATGTTCTTCTTGAGTTCATATACAGCCTCACTGTACCCAGCATTGATTGGTGCCATTGGTGGGTTTCCATTCCAGAGTCCAGGAATGTAGCAGTTCCCAGTGTCTGGGTTGTACTCCATCACATCAGTGAAGCTCTTGTTCTCCTCTTTCTTCTCCATTTTGGCTGCTGCCTGGGTCATCTCATCTAACTGCTGCAGGAGAAGATTTTTGTCTCTCAAGTTCTTGTCGTGGGCTGAAACATCAGAAACATTCTGGTGCACAAACTGACATTTAGGCTTTTTGCCGACTTCTTTCATCCTGAGAAAGGCGTGCACCACAATCTGTAGGATGTCCTTCATTTCTGTTGAGTTCTCCATGGCAACATTGATGATGGTGACATCACTCAGTCCCACAACAAGTGTTGCAAGTTCATTGTCATGCTCATAGCTATTATCCAGCTGTGCAAGCTCTGGCGACTTTAAGCCCTCAGTGTCGATGATCACCACAAAGTCACACTTGAGTTCTTTTTGAACATTTTCATTGACTCTGATGAGCAACATGAAGGCACCTCGAGTGCATCGGCCGCTGCTGACTGCATACTGAACACCAAACATGGTGTTGAGGAGAGTGGACTTTCCTGTGCCCTGAACTCCAAGAACAGTGACAACCATGATCTTGTTCTTCTTTAGAGGCACCAAATCACTGAGTTGAGACAGAACATCTGTCACCCATCTCAGAGGGATGTTGGATGCGTCTCCATCCACAAGCTCCAGAGGAAACCCATCAAGCAGCAATTGTGCACATAGTTTTGGAAGATGTTGCAGCTTTTGACGTGATGAGTTTGTTTCAGGAAGGACAAGTGAAGCTTCATAGATCTGACCCATTTCACGGAAGAAGTGTTCAGTCCCCAGCGAGCTGTTGGAAAGTTGTCTGTCGATTTTTTTGATCTCCTCTTTGTTCTGAGAACTCTTGCTTTTCTCTTTGTACTGCTCTCTGAGCCCAGACAGTTTCTCTCTGGAGAGGTTATCAAGATTCATTCGCATCCATTTCAGGAAGTAAAATCTCTCTGTCCTGTGGCTTGATAAAGCATTGGTGAAGTTTTCCATTGCTGTTGATATTTCATAAGAGTTCTGTTTCTCACGAAGTTTTCTTTTCTGTAGCTGAAGATCACTTTTATACTGTTCCAGGTCGTTAGACCCAACGTTTCGGAGACGAAACTCTTCCCTCTCTAAGTTGGCCAGTTCCTTCCATATTTGGCCATGCAGAGGAAGCTGGTCTTCTTTGTATTTAAGTGCATCTCGGATTTCTCCAGTGATCGCATCTGCATTTTTCTTCGCATTCTGGCAGTTGGTGTTGTCCTCATCAACCAAGACTCCAAGTTCATGTGCCACGTCCACCATCTGCTCTATTCTTATTTTCTTCTCTGAGTTCTTGATGACATCTTTCACTTTTTTTTCCAAATTTTCAACAAAGTCTGGTTGACTCATGTGTTTTCTCTTTAAAACGATCTTGCTGTTAGTCAAATTCAACTTAGCTGCTACATTTTTTAAGGCCTCCTCATTGAAGCTCCTGCTTTGTTGGTCACACACCAAGAAGATCTGTGCATTGTGGGGTTGGTTGATCAGTAATTTGCAATCAAAGTCCAAATTGTCAAAGAACACAAAAACTGCTGTGGACGTCCGACACAAAAAGGAGTATTGTGTCTCAAATGAAGCGATGTCCCCTCGAAGGTTTGCTACAGCGACGGGTTCACTGAAAACATCCATGTTTTTGTTTCCACCAGGGAGGTACCAGATGATTTCTGTCAGTCCGTTGGATATTCTTCTTGGACTGTCGCCACACTTTATGTCACGATGAACAAAAGCATCCTGGTTCTGCTCAGTAGGGCTGAGTAGCTTGTTGAGAATGTGTGACTTGGACAAGGAGCACTCGCCCAGTCTCACAAAAGATATCAGTGGAAGTTCAGAGAGAACAATTCTGTCTTCAACAAAGCCTTTGGATTCTGAGAGCGACTCAGGTCTGTACTTTTTGACGATGTCCCTCAGGGCCCACAGCATGAGTGTGCACTGATTGGTGTCACAGTTAGGAAGCAGCAGAGGCACAGGATACTGACACAGAGACATTTTGAGGGCCATTTCCTGCTGAACAAAGCCATTAGAACACAGAAAGAGAGCCGTGATTATGTCCAGAGCGTTTAGCTTCTCACCTTCATTTGAACAGTGAATAAGATCCTTAACATCTAAGTCTTCATCCTTCGACAGACTCTGATTGGTTGATTCACCTCCTGATGTACATTTCACATTCCTAGCTGTCACATTGGCCATCATCAGTTTTTTGAGAAAGCACCAGGGAAGGTCAGATCTACATTCAGCAGCAGCATCAGTGATGGTCCTTCGATCAATCTGAAGTACTTTCCTCAGTGATAACTTGGCGGGGTAGAACTGCTCCAAGCCCATCTTCTGCAGTTTGTTCTCCAGCTCTGACTCTGTGAACAAGAGTAACATGACTGAAATGGGTCTTTACAAACTCACTGAGAGACAATACATGCCATTTTAACTTTTGTAAACCATGAAGTGTGTTAGCTGGTCAGTAACTGGATGGTGATGTGTTGAATGTCCATCACAAATTAGCAGTGATCTGAGGCTCTGAGCATCTCCTCAAGATATCACCCAATCAAAAGGATGTATTTCTACGATGTCTGATGATATGGGACCAATTGTAAGATGCAAAAATAGGCTTTTGGTCAGAGTCTGTTACCCACAATTTATCACCTGCATCACTTTTCTCAGTAATGTGCTGATATTGCAAACTGGAGTGGAAGAGTGAGCAATCTATACCGCAATTAAACATAAGGAAAGAAACCTAGTATGGACTCAAAGAGATTCTATATCATAACTGCATGCTATTTGCATTTCAAATTTAAATTGATTAAACAAATGGATTAAATCTTGTCTTCATCACTGACAAGAAGTAGATCAGTGATTTATTAGGTGGTTTATAATTACCTGTATACAATTGAATAAAACACAAATATCTGTATGCATGTATTATCATTTGTTTGGCTCCAAAATTTGTGGAAAAGCCATTTATTATCATTTGTGGTCTAAAGCTCTCTGATCAGAGATGCTCTCCATCAACTTGATAGAAAATTCTGTTGGATGTTAAAAGTATGACATACGAAAATAGCTGCTAGTTTTTACTTTTACTTACCAGTTTGGGCTGAAATTTCTGCTGCTTTGCTTTTCCTTCCATTCTTCAGCTGTGCAGAGACGGTGATGAGGTAACGCCTCCCCGGCTGCAGGCTGGAAAACGTCACACTGTTTGTGTGTGTTTGCTGCTCCTGCACAATTCCTGCCTCACAGGAACAAGTGGTGAGGAAGCTCTGGACTTCTTCTGCAGGAATGTCCCACTGCAGAGACACTGACTCACTGCTGACCTGAGACACTGTGATCCCCTCAGGAGGGTCCGGCTCTGTGGAATCACGGAAATGCTTCAATCAAAAACGGAAATGACAAAGGTGGGCCGTGTCAAAGTCTTACAAACACATTTTACACAAGCCAAACAACCACAATCGTCATAAATTACAAAGTCACAAGGAAAGATTTCAGGCACACACAAAGCCAGTGTTTTTGGAGAATCAAACTAATGTTATTTTTATATAATTGAAGTTATTTTTTAATAATTTGCCTGCAAGTGAAGATAAAGAGACTGCATCGCTCTGACTTCCATTCTCTGCTCTTCTTGAGGAGCACAAAGTGTCTCAGTCCCAGCATGCAATGCTTTACCATCCAAACCGCTGGAATCTGCTCTGGCCATGCTGCTCGTTGCTGTGTAGTGATCTGTCTGAGGTGAAGGTGGACGGTCTGGTGCACCATAGAGGTCCTTGGCAAGAGAGAACATATGACATTTTGTTGTAATGAAGGTTGTAATCAAAGATAGAACTACTGCACAAGAAACAAATGCCATTCAAAATAATCGTTAAAAGCAACAGAAACCACAGACGGCCACTCCACTGACTGAGCCGTGTTAGCAGTGACAGAAAAAAGAAGGGAATGTAACATAATACTTCACAAAGGACTCAAATCTGCAGTTCTCAGTGACACATAACACCGTGGTCCTACGGGGATTTGTGTGGGTCATTTCTAAAGGTCAAGGTGAACAGGTTATGAGTCTGAGAGTTGTGATGAACTCTTGATCAAACACAATGCACACTTTTTGAGCGGAAAAAGACAGAAAGACACAAACGAGGCGTTGCATCCTGATTTTCATGCCAGCGCAAGGAGCGAAACACATGTCTGTGCCAATGTGGGTGTGTTGGGTGTCAACAGAAATGCGCCTGGCTTAGTGACAGTTTGGTGTCACAAAGTTGTGCTGCGCTTCCACCAGCTCAGACCACATGGACCACCCACCCCTCAGTCCCCACTACCCCCCCGTCTCTCACTCTATACCTGGTGAAGAGGGAGCTAAAGAGGCTGAAGGCCAAGAAGGCCACAGGGCTGGACCAAATCAGCCCCACTGTGAGAGTCATGTTCTTTGATTTCTCCAGTGCCTTCAACACCATCAAGTCTTCGCTACTACAGGGGAAGCAGGGGGATGCAGGGTTGGACCATCATCTGGTTGCACGTGAGGCCACATGACTGTGCGTCGGGGTGGTGGTCTGCAGCATGGGGGCCCGCAGCGGACTGTGCTCTCACCGTTCATCTTCTTACTATGCACATTGGACTTCAGATACAACTCCAAACAGTTCCACATCGAGGAGTTCTCTGACGACACCGCCATCATTTTCTGTCTGTCTGAGAGTGAACTGGAATACATGGGAGTCATTACTGATTTTGTGGAGTGGTGAGAGGAAACCCACCTCCTCCTGAACACCAGCAGAACAAGGAGGTGGTGATAGACTTTCACAGAGCATCCACACCTCACACACCTGTGAACATCTGGAGTTTGGACATTGAGATGGTGGACTCGTTCAAATATATGGGTTTTTAACCCCAACATGGACTCCAGCAAGGAGGTGGCAGACAGAGGGATGTTGGCCAAGCCTTTAGAATTGTTTCCAGTCTTATGCTGTGTCCCAAATCGCATACTTCCATACTCAATACTTAAAATTTTGAGTGTACTAGGTCAAAATGAAAAATAGTACTGATAGTATGGGAAAAATTGAGTATGTGAAAGTACCCGGATGACGTACTCAAACCGGTCAGGTTTCTGCGTATGTGACTGTGGACACTCAGTGCACTCATTTCATCGGCGGACAGCTGTGCTGCGAGTCCATCGACAGTGGACGTGACTGCCCTTTACAAACGTAAGTTATAAATGTTGTCTTTTTTACGCTTTTTCTTTCCACCAAGCACCACCAGCTGTTGTCATTTTGAGTATATTTGTGGTGTTTTTCGTTCGTTTTTACAGCGAACAGTATTGCGAATGCTAATGCTAGTTAGCTAACAGCTGCTGGGCTCCGAAGCGTTACCCGAAGAACCGGCAAATAATAACAAGCAGCGGGCAGCAGAGGTGCTCGGGGAAGGTAGAGGAGGCTGCTATCAGAGGTGTGGGGAGGGTTTCATCATAAATACTCACACAACACGGCAGCTATTGTTAGCCAGCTTTAGCTCACTAGATAGCCTGTGAATAGTTTACAAGTCATCAGCTCCGGAGGTTTATCTGCAGCATGTCACGTCATTATTTGTATGTTTGCTTTTTGTTCAATGTCTTTAACGTTATATGTTTTGCTCTTTCTAGGGATGGATGAGGAAACCCGGAGCCTCATAGCCTGGAGGCTGGCAACAGGGAGGCAAAAGGTTATGAGTAATGGTTAAAAAGTTATCATATGAAACTACAGATCACTTTCCCCATCAAAGTACATTGCCGGGAGAGGCACTGTGATATTTAGCTGGCAGTACAGCCTGAAATAAAATCTTTAGTGTGTTTTTTGTTATATTTTTTGATGTACTTGAGTCTAACTGCATCAACCCTCGCAGCTACAACAGTAACATGCTAATCAAACACTGATGCTTCAATATTCATGATGTAACAGGTGTGACAATGGGCCGGTCACAAATCTGTGTAGAAGAAGTTGACATCGTGTGACCATTTCCGGTGAGTACGCTGCATGGCAGTATGCGATTTGGGACAGCACTGCACACTTGAAATTCAAGCACTCAGTCAATGAGTACATAGTATGCTTTGTATACTCAATTTGAAAATGTTAAATATTCAGTATGGAAGTGTGTGATTTGGGACACAGCATTAGTCATCACTGGTGAGACTGGTAAGAACCTGCTTGTCTCGTTATACTACCTCACACTCCTCCCGGTCTCTGCCAGTTGGCCTTTGGCAGCATCAGCAAAAAACAAAGCTCTCACAGACAAAGAACAGGCCCCATCTCTACATAAGCTGCCATTATTCAGTGACAGTGACCGTTTGTTTAGTGTGTTGATGAACATTATTTACCACCAATCACATCTGAAATGACCAATAAAATTGCCACAGTGGGTTCAGCCTATTTGTGAACCCATGCCAGTATCAGTCTGTTTCTCAATTGTTTGAGCGTACAGACTCTCTGTCAGTCTGTGCTGTCGGCTACTTGGGTTCATCCTCACATTCCGTAAAATTTGTTTACCTCCTCGTCCTCAGAGCTGTCCGTCATGATTACTCTCTCAGTCCACCCTTGCTCCAAAAACCCACCTGTGAGATGAGACATCACATCAACAATAACCAAAACATTTGTCCAGAACAAAAACGTTAAATTTGCTGACTGAGGCTTCAGTTTTAGGCTCAGAAAAACTCTTAAGTACACGCAAGTCAACTGACATACAAAACAACACTTGATGTACAAGTCCTCTACATGCAGTCAGAACAGACAAATAATTATAAAGGATAACATAGAGACTTACCTTTCTGTTGAATATTCTGTCCTCTCTCTGTCCAATATTCTGTGACAGGATGAGATGTGAGTACACCAAAGTCAAGCGCCACAATCTCCTGCAAGAGGCAGGGCTAAGGCTCCTCCTTTTATAGCTGCACTTTCACTTTTTGTTTCTCAGAAATTCTCTGATTGTGAGCATGGTTGATTAATTGTACAAAACAGACAGTATTATTGCTAATTGTCTCGCATACACATTTGTCTGCAAATCATATGGAGATGAAAGTATTGAAATTCAACTAAAATGCTCTAAATACACAGTTGAGTCGAAACTGTCTGTTTCATAATAAACTGTCCACTAACAACTATTAATGGGCAGTTTTGACACAGAAGAAACTGTCACTGACATATGATACGATTTTGTTTACAGTTAACAATCACTGGTCCGCACGTTCACATCTGCTCAACCGTGAATCGTCAAAATGGGCAGATTATGTCGACCTAAACTTGGGTAAATTAAATCCTGCTAATGTCAAGAAGTTAAGAAAGGCGGAGTGTAAATTCTTATTTTTGTTAATATTTCAAATAGGAATGCAGGCGCTAGCGAAATTATAATTATATTGTAAATTGTGTTGTCTAAATGGGAAATTGATTTGAATAGGTGCTGATAGATTAACACATCATCAGTAAAATCTGCAAAAATGCATACAATGTCATAAGAAAAATTTCCAAATTCCCAAGATGTGAAATTAAAGTAGGAACATTCTTACACATGATCTGGCAGTGTGATAGAT
The DNA here is from genome assembly GCA_903171835.1 of Mullus surmuletus. NCBI lineage: Eukaryota > Metazoa > Chordata > Actinopteri > Syngnathiformes > Mullidae > Mullus > Mullus surmuletus. The sequence continues at coordinate 13,519 of CAESWR010002085.1, forward strand.
TAGACTTAGTTTTTGGGACATGATTAATTTACCTACAAAATAAGTTTTTGAACTAGAATTTGAGTTATCTCTTAGTTTAGTTAGTTATTGAATAATGTAATTAACTGTCACTTGGACCTGATGAAATACACACTGTTGATTATCATAACATACTTTGTTAAGAATTGTGTACTTGTGCACAGCAAGAATTGTGTGTACCACACAGACACACACTACTGTAACTCTTCATCATCCATCATTGTATAGCTGCTACAGAAACGCAGGCACATGGCAGGTTCTTGGGTAAAACTGTTTTCATGCAAATACATCCAAATAGTACATGCACTGTATTTTGCAGATGTGAATGAATGTAATTAAAGTGAGTAAAGGGATTGGTTCACTACTAACTTGATAACCAAATGTAAAATCAAATATGCTGAAACATTAGGAAAAAATAAATTAAGTCGCTCTAAGATGATCAACTATTGTGTCTTAATTCCCAGTAGTTAAATTTGAAATGGTTTGTGTTAGAAGTGTGTGAGTTAAGTCCACAGTGGAGTCCATGATTAATGAACAAGTGAACAAGGATTGATAAATTACTGCAATCTTTTTAATCGTTGAAACCTAATTACTCTTTGCGTTATTTTATTACACATTGAACACCTTGAAAATAATGTTAATGTTCATCATTGATGTTCGTTTAAGTTTCACATCACAAAGAGAAGTTGCACTGAGATGATCCAGCAAATGAGTCGACAGTGGAAAATGTTCCAGACCAAACAGCAGAGTCATCAAGTCCTCAATCACGTCCTCACATCATTTTCGTCACTCTCTCTTCTTTTAATCTATCCGCCGAGGAGGTGTGTTTTAACACTTAAGGTTGTGTAAGTGATGAGTGACTGTTCTGTTCACTTGAACTTTCATGTTCTGTCAGAACCCAATCAATTTTCATTTTCTTCAGCCCATCGACACGGCTGTACTGTTATAGGATGGTTTGACAAGATAAAACAAAGCATTACTTTCTCAGCTGTGTTTTGCAAAACCAAAACGTGTTGTACATATACAGTCTGATGACAATGACAGCAGGGGAGTTTCTACGCGCCATCTGGTGGACACGCTATTTTAAAGCAACAGATACACGGCTGAAGGAGCACTTTTCTGCCTCTCCGTTAACTGTATTGTTTTAGATGCCGCCTGGCGGATAAACTATGTAACTGTAATAATTCTGTAGTGAGGCGCTAGAGGGCGGGCACTCAGTTTCTCCTGCTGGTGTCATACAGATATGGAAGAGGAAACCTCACAACCCCAATCGCCATGTGGGGAATTAAAAACTGGTTAGCTTTCAAATTTCTCTGGCAATGAGGTGAGTAAGATCGAAACAATGTGTATCTTTGGCAGACAATCCCTGTGATCTGTAACAAAGAAAGACATTGTGGGATTGTGTTAATAGCTTTTGTCTGGGTTTTTTTTTTTAATTGTCATAAATTTTCATTCTGGTGTTTAGGTGTGTCTGCATGTGTGTGCGCTGCTGTGTGTGATCAGTCTGACTCTAACTGGCCATTTATTATTTATTTTTTATTATTCTATCTTTCTGATTACTCTGAATTGGAAGAAGCATCACATGAATCTCAACTTTTTGTGGAGTAGAAGAAAAAACGTTTATGTTTTTATTCTGATTAGCGGTTATTATAGGTACACTTTGCTTAACGACTCATTAATAACACATCTGAGTTCAAACACAGACTGAGATGAACGTGAATTGACGCAAGCAATAAAACACACAAATAACCAATATCATCACAATTATAATCCAGAAAACACAGACAGTCAGTTTCTCTCCTTTGATTAGATTGTCGCATGTACAATTATTTAACTCTTCAATAGTGATACATGGAAACAAAAATGTAAATAGAGGAGAACATTAATGACAAAAATAATCAATTGTGAACAAAAACCCTCATGAGCTAAAAAGCTAAGCTAATAAAACAAAATGCAAGTAAAAGGAAGACAATGTTCACAGCTCATAAGCTAAGCAGATACTACGCCGTGTCAACATCATGTTTCTTCAGACTGCAAAACCACAACAGGCAGCAGATTAGTCAACTTTGCATTTTTATTCAGGTTATCAGATAAAAAGAACATAATGGAAAAGAGGCAATATTACTGACAGAAACTTGAACAGAGGATGTAAATGAATGAGTGTGATATTTTGTGACATCCCATAATAAAGCTTCATTAAGAGGCTGATGCGTAAATGCTCTGAGGAGGACGTGCTCCGATGTATCATCACGTAATGTGAGGATGTGTTTGTTTCTCATTTGACGTTAAATGACTCATCAAGACTTGCTTCAGCCTCCTCAGGTGTGAGACTTTTCCAGGTCTCAGGAATATCAGCAGGTTTGGCATCATATGTTTGTGCAAAGGCATCATTAAACTTTGCCATCACGTACTTCCAGTAGTCTGACGCCTGAAGGCTGACATCTGGAGGGCGCTCTTATTTGCTTCATTTGCAATGTGTACAAATCACACCGGCCCACCATCAGTTAAAGGAACAATTTATTCGACAAAAAGTTTTATTTATTGACAAAAAGAAATTGGTTCAACCAGCAAGACTTAGCAATATTTCCAGAATCTTTTCAAACTGCTACAACAAACTATTAACACGTGTCTGTGGGGGGGGGGGGCAAGAGGAAGAAGGAAGTTGATGGGGGCATACTCAGTACTTGGCCAATCCTTGAAGTGTGATGTGGGTGATGTGTAAATTTGTGTGTGAGGTTAGTAGTAGTCGTTTCACTTCTCCACTTCACATCACTTTAAGAATTGCAAAGAAATTTAAAAAATGCAGTGTATGATTCTATTTTTGTTTCATAGGCTATTTATTTATTTTTGATGTGTGTCGAATAAGTATTTAATCCTGACCACATTCAGTTTCATCATTTAATCCAATGTGATCTAATCAAATACAGACAAGTTATTTTTCCGTGCGTCATGACGTGTGCCACCAGCAATTGATTGACATCAGATGCAAGAGTTGAGTTGATAGATTATTCATTTAATAAATTCATTCATTCAATGATTCAGACTCTGAATCAGTGTATGACTGATCCTATTAACGGTTTGATGCCTGCTGTTCACATATTTATCAATGAAGTTCGTCTGACATCCACCACACATCTCTGTGGATCTCGGTATCTGTCCGCCTGTGTCCCGATCAGATCCAGGAAAATTGCGTTAGATCAGCTGTGCTCCCCTGCGCCGAGCAGGCGTAAGCACAGGTCGAGTTTCTGCCACCAAAGTCACTCCGCTATGTGTATATCCGCTGGAAGATGGTCGGCTCCTTGTCTTGTTCTCTCCAAGATGGCTTCTTGGGGGAATTAGATAAGTGCAGGCAGTCTTGCAGGGGAAGCTAAATCAGGATGTTGGACGGAGCAAAGAGGGGGAATAATGCCATATTGCATTTACCCAGGAAGCCTGAGCTCGGAGCTGGGAATGACGTCACGCCTGAGTTATCGGCATTCCAGTTACATGGCTTGTATTTCCCATATAATACATGAATAACTAAGATTACACTACAACAGCATTTCTAGGTATAGATGTCGAACAATACTATCCTCAAAACCAATATAGTCCAAAAAAAAATCTGAAGTGCTACGTAAACAGAATATCAGTGGAGTGAGGGAACTCGGGGCAATTGGGGATTGTCCGACTTTCCAAGTAGGAATTCTGACTTCCAAGTACAAATGGAACGCACCATAAGAGAGTGGTTTGGGGCCTAACTCTATGTATAATCTAGGGGTTCCCTACTGTGTCCAGCACATCTTGGCCAATCAGGATGATGAGCTTGCTTGTGATGCGTTTCACACCTGGGTCTGGCTTGTGTGTGCCGAGCATTACATTTACATGCAGCCTGATGTTCAGCTTGCTGACTACTTGTAGGCTTTTCTTTTCCCTACATGTGGCGCTGGGCCCAACAACCAAATAGCTTTAGGTTTGTTTGTTTTCCGCAGAATTGCAACTAAATTATGATCACTGCAGCCTGACTCTTCAATAGTGACACATGGCAACAAAAATGTGCATACAGGAGTATAATTAAGGACAAAAATAATTCAATAGCTACCAAAAACCCTCAATGACAACACATAAGTAACAAGAAGATGTTTGCAGCTCATCGGATAAGCAGATACTGCGCTATGTCAGTTAATGTAAGTGAATGAATGTGTTATTTTGTGACATACCATAACAAAGCCTCATTAAGAGGCTGATGCTTAAATGCTCTGAGGAGGATGAGCACCGATGTGAATGTGTTTGTTTCTCATTTGATTTTAAATGACTCATTGAGACTTGCTTCAGCCTGCTTACATGTGAGATTTTTCCAGGTTTCAGGAATATCAGCAGGTTTGGCATGAAATGTTTGTGCAAAGTCGTTGTTGTACTTTGCCATCACATACTTCCAGTAGTCTGACGCCTGAAGGCTGACATCTGGAGGGATTTTCCAGTCTGGGAAGATTTCTGTGTATCGCTTGTAAGGATGATATTGACCTTTTCTTTCTCCACAGCGAAACTTTGCATCAGTGGCAACAGCAGAAGAACAAATGTGAGTGATAAGTTTTCCTGTACCTGCCCACCTGCGTTCACCCAGACCTCTTGGCCGATGCAGTGAAGCCCAGTGCTCACTGTGAGCTTTTCCTCCAGCATCACAAGGTGCTGAGCAGAAAGGACACTGTTTACCACAACCAATCATTCTGCTGAAAAGTTCATTCTCTGGCTTCATATGTAGATCACTGAGTTTGGTATGGATGTTTGTGACTTTGGATTTTTCATCAAGATCTTTGTCCATGTCCTTCACACAGTCTGTCAGCCAGTGAGCAAACTGCTCTTTGTCTGCATTGTTCAGAATCATGACGGCACCAAGAGCATCTTGGGAAATGACCAATTTATCACCAAGTCCCTCACAGACATCTTCAACAAATGTCTTCAGGTCTCCACTCTGTTTTGTTTTGGCCTCCTCGATGGCCTGTTGGATCCTTCTGATACTCGATCGAATGTGTAGATGTTCAAACTCAGATATTGAAGCAGACTGTGAGAAGTGAGTCAGTATTTGGTTAAGTATCCATGACTTTACATAGTCCTCATATGTCCTGATGTAGCTCAGATATTTGTCAAACTGATCCGGGTGAAGTAAATCCATCAGAATTGCATGCTGGAAGAACATCCGTGTGCTGAATTGTTTGCACATCAGCATTTCACCAACGATATCAGGACCCAAAGAGCGGCTGATGAAGTCCTCTACTGCAGGTCTCAAGCATCGCGTGGTGAATTCTTCTGCCTTTTTCTGACACTGGTCTCGGTCATGAAACAAGTCTTTAAAATCAGCACGAAACTTTTCTTTGTTCTGATTCAGATATACATGAGGATCATTCAGATGTAAGAAATCTTCATGCATCTTCTGAAACCTTCTGGCTGCGTCTCCACAGATGTGCAGTTTCAGTGAAACTTCAAAGTCACTGTCGGTCATCAGATCTTCATGGTTCAGTAGCTTCTCATCAATCATGTTCAGGATCTCCAGGATGTACGTGTCGTGGTAATTGGATTTTCTTTTCACTTTGTCAAGCGCTGATTGTTTGCAAGCTGCTATGATGCTGTCAGACATTTGTTGGACAGACATTTGATGACTTTGTAAGTTGGTTGCTTTGTCAAGACGTGACCAGAATTGAGGTGAATATTTGAAAGGCTCCAGTCCACAGTCTTGTAAGTTTTTTTCACTCAGTAATTCACAAGCACGACTCCCCTTGTGTGAGAGTTTTCGTCTCAGGTGGTGAGATACAGTAGTGAAGAGGTTCGATGACTTTTGTTCACAACAACGAAGGCCATTCACTGTTTTCTCCCACATTTGATCAAATTTTTCGTCCAGCTCTGTGTCTGTCATTGTCACTTTTTTCTTTCTGCATTCGTCAATTAATGCACAAACTTGTTTCTCTAATTTTTCAGTTCGGTCCTTCTTGATTTTGTCCACTTCAATCATTCCTTTTCTGATGTCTGCTGCTACAATGAGCTGATTCAGGACAGAACTCTCCATCTCTCTCCGAAGACTCTTTGCACTGTTTGCAAAGTCCTCTTTGTATCTTTCCACTAGATGGACACGAACTTCTGTTTTCTCAAAGTACTGAGTCAGATTGTCCTGAAGTTTTGCTTCCCATTGGTACAACACCATGGAAGCTTCACCTCTCAAAGATGTGAGAAGGTCTCTGATGCTTCTGCTCTTAGATTGGTCAGCAGCTGTCCCATAATTTTTGATTCTAGTTTCTGCAGTGGTAACCCAGGAGTACATGTGCTTCTTGAAGTCCCATTCCCATTTGTTGAATTCTGAGTTCAGTCTCACGTAAGCTTCAGCCACCAGGCTGTTTCTGAAGCTGAAGATGAAGTTTTCATGCTTCACTGCATTCCACAGGCTTGACATCCACTCTGTGAAGTCTGAGATGTTGTTAGAAGAGGTCTCAGAGTTTCCGAACATCTGGATGATGTTCTTCTTGAGCTCATATACAGCCTCACTGTACGCAGCACTTACTGGTGCCATTGGTGGGTTTCCATTCCAGAGTCCAGGAATGTAGCAGTTCCCAGTGTCTGGGTTGTACTCCATCACATCAGTGAAGCTCTTGTTCTCCTCTTTCTTTTCCATTCTGGCTGCTGCCTGGGTCATCTCATCTAACTGCTGCAGGAGAAGATTTCTGTCTCTCAAGTTCTTGTCGTGGGCTGAAACATCAGAAACATTCTGGTGAACAAACTGACATTTGGGCTTTTTGCCGACTTCTTTCATCCTGAGAAAGGCGTGCACCACGATCTGCAGGATGTCCTTCATTTCTGTTGAGTTCTCCATGGCAACATTGATGATGGTGACATCACTCAGCCCCACAACAAGTGTTGCAAGTTCGTTGTCGTGCTCATAGCTATTATCCAGCTGTGCGAGCTCTGGCGACTTTAAGCCCTCAGTGTCGATGATCACCACAAAGTCACACTTGAGTTCTTTTTGAACATCTTCATTGACTCTGATGAGCAACATGAAGGCACCTCGAGTGCATCGACCGCTGCTGACTGCAAACTGAACACCAAACATGGTGTTGAGGAGAGTGGACTTCCCCGTGCTCTGAACTCCAAGAACAGTGATGACCATGATCTTGTTCTTCTTTAGAGGCACCAAGTCATTGAGTTGAGACAGAACATCTGTCACCCATCTCAGAGGGATGTTGGATGCGTCTCCATCCACAAGCTCCAGAGGAAATCCATCAAGCAGCAACTGTGCACATAGTTTTGGAAGATGCTGCAGTTGTTGACGTGATGGATGCGTTTCAGGAAGGACAAGTGAACCTTCATAGATCTGACCCATTTCACGGAAGAAGTGTTCAGTCCCCAGTGAGCTGTTGGAAAGTTGTATGTCGATGTCTCTGATCTCCATTTTGTTCTCTGAACTCTTGCTTTTCTCTTTGTACTGCTCTCTGAGCCCAGACAGTTTCTCTCTGGAGAGGTTATCAAGATTCATTCGCATCCATTTCAGGAAGTAAAATCTTTCTGTCCCTGGGCTTGATAAACCATTGATGAAGTTTACCATTGCAGGTGATATTTCATAAGAGTTCTGTTTCTCCCGAAGTTTTTGTTTCCGTTGCTGAAGATCACTTTTATACATTTCTGGGTCTTTAGACCCAACCTTTCGGAGCCGAAACTCTTCCTTCTCTAAGTTGGTCAATTCCTTCCATATTTGGCCTTGCCGAGGAAGCTGGTCCTCTTTGTATTTGATTGCGTTTTGGATTTTTTCAGTGATCGCAGCTGCATTTTTTTTCGCCGTTTGGCACTCAGTGGAGTCTTCATCAATTGAGACTCCAAGTTCACGAGCAACATCCACCATCTGCTCGACTCTCATTTTCACTGAGTTCTTGATGACATCTTTCACTTTTTTTCTCAAGTTTTCAACAAACTTTGGTCCAGTCATCTTTTTTTTCTTCAAAATGATCTTGTTTTTGGTCAAGTTCAACTCAGCTACTACTTTTCTAAAGGCCTCCTCATTGAAGCTCCTGCTTTGTTGGTCACAAACCAAGAAGATCTGTGCATTGTGGGGTTGGTTGGTCAGTAATTTGCAATCAGAGTCCATATTGTCAAAGAACACAAAAACTGCTGTGGACGTTTGACACAAAAAGGAGTATTGTGTCTCAAATGAAGCGATGTCACCTCGAAGGTTTGCTACAGCAATGGGTCCACTGAAAACATCCATGTTTTTGTTTCCACCAGGGAGGTACCAGGTGATTTCTGTCAGTCCATTGGATATTCTTCTTGCACTGTCCGCACACTCCATGTCACGATGAACGAAGACTTCCTGGTTCTGCTCAGTAGTGCTGAGAAGCTTGTTGAGAATGTGTGACTTGGACAAGGAGCACTCGCCCAGTCTCACAAAAGATATCAGTGGAAGTTCAGAGAGAACAATTCTGTCTTCAACAAAGCCTTTGGATTCTGAGAGCGACTGAGGTCTGTACTTTTTGACGATGTCCCTCAGGGCCCACAGCATGAGTGTGCACTGCTTTGTGTCACAGTTAGGAAGCAGCAGAGGCACAGGAAACTGACACAGAGACATTTTGAGGGCCATTTCCTGCTGAACAAAACCATCAGAACACAGAAAGAGAGCCGTGATTATGTCCAGAGTGTTCAGCTTCTCACCCTCATCATCAACATCTTCAGGATCTGAGTCTTCATCCATCGATAGACTCTGATTGGTTAATTCATCCTCTAATGTACAGTTCACATTCCTAGCTTTCACATTGGCCATCATCAGTTTTCTTAGAAAGCACCAGGGAAGGTCAGAGCTACATTCAGCAGCAGCATCAGTGATGGTCCTCTGATCAATCTGAAGTACTTTGCTCAGTGATAACTTGGCGGGGTAGAACTGCTCCAAGCCCATCTTCTGCAGTACGTCCTCCAGCTCTGACTCTGTAAACACGAGGAACATGACTGAGATTGGTCTTTACCAAATACACTGAGAGACAATAAATGCCATTTTAACTATGTAAATGATAAATGGTGAGAGATGGTCAGTAAATGGTTTGTGATGTCACGAGTAGGGATGGGAATTGTTCAAAACTTTGTTTTGATACCGGTTCCAGAGCGAATCTTTAATGAATGCTATCTTTGTTTATCTTCTATCTTTTCTTCTATTTTTATTGTCATTCGTATTATACCCGACTGCTGCTATGACAATATAACTTCCCTTCGAGGATTAATAAAGTACTCTATCTATCTATCTATTTATCTATTAAGTTCACACCTATGGTGTGAAAGCCAATCACTAGAGACTCTAGATCAGGGTTCACCAACGTTTTTGACACTGAGAGCTACTTCATTCAACTACATGTATAAACATGTTTTTTACTGTTTTTTTAAGATATTGTCATTTTCAAATCGATATAATTGCGAGAGAGAATCGCAACAGAGTAAAATAACATTTTAGACCTCATGTGGTCTTTGCGGGCTACCTGGTGCCCGTGGGCATCTTGTTGGTGACCCCTGCTCTAGCTCTTCACATACGTGATGTGCAAATGATAATTGGCTGACAGACTCTCGGGCCATGACCACACGAAACGGAGCCAACTTGAAATGTTTGTGTCCACATGAAACCACTGAAGCGCTGTAATATACACAGCTGGCCTGTGGGTGGCGCTGTAATGCAGCCACACAATTGCAACAAAGCAGAGAAGAAAATGGAGCATGCATCGAAGTGTAGCAACAAAGGAGAAACACAAGTAGAAGGCGATGGAGTGATACGTGAGAGAAGCAACTAGATGTATGTATGTGATGGATCCTGTTCTCCATGTCCTCTTTTTGCTGGCGATGGGAGACGAGGACAAGATGATGTTGATCTACTAGCGATATCAAGCTCAGTAGCCTCTGCAGCAGGGCGCGAACACTGTAGCCCGCCATAGTTGCTGTTGTTGTTGTTATTGTTGGTGGGTTGGTGATTTATCCACTCACGGAGGCGATTTGAAAAATTAGCGTATACAGACTCCTGAAGCGCCGGTTCTTTTTGGACGAAACAACCATAAGATAATGTTGGCGTTTACTCCTAAATCCATCTCTGTGTTGACATGATCTTGGGTATCAGAATTTGGCACTGAATGATGATTCATTTTTTGAATCCCGATAGGATCTGAGCTTTTCAGTCGCTGCTACAAAAGTATTGAAGTTCGGTACCTAGTCCTAGTCACCAATATCACAAATATAACAAACTAGCAGTGACATATGAATCGCTGAACATTTTTATAAGATATCGTTCAATCAAAAGGATTTATTTCTCTGATGATGTCTGATTACTGTGTTCCCCTGTGTGGGGATTGTGCTGATATGGCAGAATTGAGTGGAAGAGTGAGCTTCCACGCCAATATTATACATAAGGACCTTATACAACCCTACTCGAAAAGAAAGTGGAGTAACTTTAACGGGCTTAGACTCGATTTCATGTTATTGGCATTTCATATTTAAGTTTATTAAACAAATGGATTAAATCCTGCCTTCATCACTGACATCAAGTGCATAAATGATTTATTAGGTGATTTATGAAAGTGTATTATGCTTATTACTCTATTATTAAAAAAATGTTTGTATGCATGTATTATTATTTCTTTGGCTCCAGAATTAGTGGAAAAGGCGTTTTTATTGTCTCTTGTGGTCTAAAGCTCTCTGATCAGAGATGCTTTTCTTCAAAGTGATGGAAAATTGATGTGCTGTTTGATGTTGAAAGGATTAGCAAATATAGCTGCCAGTTTTTACTTTTACTTACTAGTTTGAAAATAAGTTTCTGCTGCTTTGCTTTTGAAGTGAGGCCTCCACTGCAAGTATGGGTTCTGTGAAATGTCCGACTGCAGAGACGCTGAGTCACTGGTGACCTGAGACGCTGTGAAAGATTTACCTGCATATGAAGATAAAGAGACTGCATCAATCTGACTTCCATTCTCTGCTCTTCTTGAAGAGCGCAAAGTGTTCTCAGTCCCAGCATGCAACGCTTTACCATCCACGGTGCTGGAATCTGCTCCGTCTATGCTGCTCTTCGCTGTGAGGTGATCTGTCTGGGGTGATGGGTAACCATCTGGTGCATCATAGAGGTCCTTGGCAAGAGAAAATATAAAATGTTGTAATGAAGATGGTAATCAAAGATATGACTTGTACAAGAAACAAATGTAATTTAAGATAATTGTTAAAAGCAGTACAAGAAGTACGGCCGCTCTGACTGAGCCGTGTTAGCAGTGACAGAAAAAAGAGAGGAAACAGAACATAATACTTCACAAAAGACTCCAATCTGCAGTTGTCAGTGACACATAACATTGTGGTCCTACATTAATTTATGTGGGTCATTTCTAAAGGTCAAAGTGATCAGGTTATGTGTCTGAAGTGAAAAGCACTCGTGCTGAACTCTTGACCAAACAAAAACACTTTCTAAGGGAAGAAAAAGACAGAGAGCTTTAGACGGCGCAAATGAGGCACAGTGCAAATGCTGGCACATACTGGTGTTCATGCCAGCGCAAGGAGCAGTATCCATATCAGCCAGTTTGGTAGACCGGGATGCGCCAATATGAGTGTGCTGGCACAGCATAGGGGGTGTCAGTGGAAATGCACCTGGCGTCATGACAGTCTGGTATCACAAAGTTGCGCTTAGGGTACAGATACAGTTCCACGTCCAGAAGTTCTATGACGACATTGCCATCATTGTCTGTCTGTCTGAGAGTGAACTGGAATACATGGAAGGCATACTGACTTTGTGGAGTTAAACCCACCTCCTCCTGAACACCAGCAAAACAAGGAGGTGGTGATAGACTTTTAAAGAGCATCCACACCTCACACACCTGTGAACATCTGGAGTTTGGACACTGTGATGATGGACTTGTTCATATATGGGTTTTTTTTAACCCCAACCTGGACTCCAGCAAGGAGGTGGCAGACAGAGGGATGTTGGCCAAGCCTTTAGAATTGTTTCCAGTCTTAGTCACCACTGGTGAGACTGGTGAGAACCTGCCTGCCTTATTAAACACCCTCCCATTCCTACCATTCCTCCCAGTCTCTGCCAGATGGCCTTTGGCAGCATACACAGCTCTCACAGACAAAGGACAGGCCCCACCTCTACATAAGATGCCATCAGTCAGTGACAGTGATGTTGGTGCTTGTTTGTTTCGTGTGTTGATGAACATTATTTACTACCAATCACATCTGAAGTGACCAATGAAATTTCAACTTTCAAATGAAATTGCCACAGTGAGTTCAGCCTATCTGTGAACCCATGCCAGTATCAGACATCACTGTTTCTCAATAAATTGTTTGAGTGTTCACATTCTGTTGTACCAAGTACAGCACAGTACTTGTAACTTGTACTGGTTTATTTTTAAAATCCATACAATTTACCTCCTCGTCCTCGGGGCTGTCCATCACGATCACCTTGTCGGTCCACCCTTGCTTCAAAAACCAACCTGGAAGATGAGACATCACATCAACAATGACCAAAACTCTCATTTGTCCAGAACAAAAACCACATTAAGTTTGCTGACTGATGATTCAGAAACTGTAAGTACACGTAAATCAACTGAACTACAAAATAAACCTTTTGATGTACAAGGTCTCTACATACGGAAGCGTATTGCATTCACTTTACAAAGAAAAAAAAACAGTTTTACTATGAAAAACAAAGCAAAAGATTGGCCCCCTCAAGAAAAATAATGACTCAAAAAATCTGAAAACAAAATGAATTGAAAAACCAACCACAAAAAAGTTACTCAAAAAACAGACCCAGCAAAAAATTACTCCGAAAAACAACCCGCCAAAAAATTACTACAGAAAAACAGAAAAAAAATTACTACGAAAAACAAACCAAAAAATAAACTACTCAGAAAAACTGAAATAATTATACCAAAAAATAAATTTGTTAAGTGAATGCAATACGCTTCCGTATCTACATGTAGTCAGAACAAACAAATAATTTAAAAGCGATAACATGAGGAATTACCTGTCTATTGAAGTTTCTGTCCTCTCTTTGTCAAATCTGTGATAGGATGAGATCTGAATACACCAAAGCCGAGCGCCACAATCTCCTGCAAAGGGCAGGGCTTAAAAAGGTCTCACCTTTTGTAGCTCGGGGCACATTTGCTTTTTGTTTCTCAGAAATTCAACACAGTGTAAAATAAATGGATTGTGACCGGGGTTGATTAATTATACATGACTGACAGCATTATGAGTAATTGTCACGCACACACATTCCTCTTAGTGATGAGCAGTCCAGTTCTTTTCAAAGGTTCATCTCTTTTGGCCTGGCGCCCTTGGAGGAGCAACCTCCTATGGCTCCCAAATGGCTTTTCATTTATGATCACTCCAAACCTTCTATTTTAGCCTAATTTAGCAATTATGAATGGGAAGCATTTTTTCATTCAGTGTTTATTTTGATTTTTTTAGAAAAGCCTTATTCTTTATACATTTTAGTTAAAAAAAAAAATACAACTACTAACTGAATGCATTCACAGCGACTTCCCTCAGCCTATGCTTCCACTGTGGAAGCAGAGGCTGAGGGAAGTGCATGGAATGGAGGCTTTGACTGCTACAATTAAGGTCTGATGTCTTTTATGAGGAGGGGGCCACATATAGCAAGATTCCTCTCTAACTCACTGTGCTGTACTGCCAATTAATTAATTCATCTTTTAATCGATTAATTAATTTAATAATGGATTATTATTCAGCTTTCTGGGCCCCAATGGATTTTTCTTCTCCTTTAAATACTCTGTATTGTGAAATTAAGTCAGTAAGGTTGAATGAATCTCCATGAGTTTCTTTCTTTCTTTCTTTCTTTCTTTCTTTCTTTCATTTCCTTCAAATGGGCCAGTTTGACACAGAAGAAACTGTCACTGACATATGGGATAAGATTTTTGTTAGTAATTAACTATTACTGTTCCATGCATTAACATCTGCTCAGCCATAATTTGTAAATGGGCAGATTATTTCAACCTAAATTTGGGTAAATTAATTCCAAGTAAAATTTACAGGTAATGTGAAGAACATTAGGAGAGGGAGACTGGGAAATTAGCTGTGCTAGAAAAGTAATCATTATATGGTAAATGTTGTCTAAATGGAGAATTGATTTGAATAGATGGTGATAGATGAACACAGCGGTTCAGTAATTAAGTCAGAAAATCATCAGTAAAATCTATAAGAAAAGGAAAACGATTTCCACAGAAAATTCTCCTGGTTGTGCTTCGTCCTTTGGAAAAATGAATCTCCACTGAAATTAAATATGTTTTTGGCTCCCAATTCTTTCCTTTAAGAAAAACAAAGCTCGAGAGCTATAACCAGGTTTACTTGTTCCACAGCCTTTGGGATGACTCATAAATAATTATAATTATAATTGATAGTAATTTCACTTGTCACTTTTGCATTGATTTAATATGTCTGTGTGTGGGTTTTTTTTTGTTCATTTCTTTTTACTTTGTTTTGTTTCTGTTTTGTTTTTGTATTTTTTTTGTGTTTTGTCTCAATTCTGTGTATGTGTACAGGATGAGATACAACCTAAGTAGCCCCCCAGGACAACTTGCCTAAGGCCCTCAAAAGCCTCGCCACACACACACACAAACACAAACACACACACACACACAGACTACTGTAACTCTTAATCATCCATCACTGTATATCTGCTGAGCTGTTACAGGTTACACATGAAAACACACCTTATTGGTGGAGATATTTAAGATATAAACTATGGTACGGGCAGCCATCTTGGAGAGGTATGCGTTCGACACGCTATTCGTTGGGCGTAATTCAACTGTTGCAGTCCCACAGTGTGTCAATGGGGAGGCGGAAAAAGTGCTTCAGATTTGCATCACTGCTGCAGGTGTGCAGATATTCTGAGAAAATCCAATTATCATCTTGTGGATTATAGTTAACATTGTAAAGCTATTTTTTTAAATGTTAGAATATACCTTTATGTGACCAGAGAACAAACCCGTCACCTGTCAGACAGCCTTACCCTAGTGTGTGTGTGTGAGTGTTAGTGAGAGAGAGAAGGCAGGTGTTGTCCGTGCGGAACCTTTGCTGCACTTCCGCGGTAGTTTGGACACTTTAGCTGCGCGGACATCCGGTCAAACAAACCAAACAGGCAGTATGTGATATTTGGATTTCTAAGATGTTTGCGAGTCATAGCAGAGGCGTCGTGTGTGTCACAAAGAGTGTGTGTGCGTGCGTGGCGTGAATCCATGCATGTAAATGCTGCTAAAAGCTGCAAGGAATGCAAATGCCAAAAAAAGAATCAAGCAAATAAAAATGGCCGGCTGTGTGGATGCGTAAAGTAGTGTGATTACAATTTTAGTTCCTCACACAGCAAGTCACTTTATTAGTGTGATCCACCATTTTCTGAATGTTTAGTTGTGTCGTGTCTGATATTATTGACTCATGATTAGGACTGCAGAGTTAGAGCCAAAACAATCCCGATTTTTTTAAATCAATATTGATATCATGATAATTGATCATGTTTATACATTATTCATTTGTGAAAAGAGATATGCACTTTAATAATGCCAAAGCTAGTTCCTGTATGGTAAGTTCGAGGATTTGATTGGGAGAATCAAAGCACTTATTGTGATATTTAAACTCTGCAAAATGCATCAATGTGATTCCGTGGGCCAACCTTTGTGATACGGGAAAGCCAGCGTGACCCCCAAAGTGATCTCATGAAGACAAAATCCAGCTTGGTCGTCCTTAGATTTCACGACGCCTGTACAGTCTTGTCCAATTGAGGAGCTTCCATTTACTTTCCCTGCTGGATGAACAAATTAGATGAAAGTAGATTGTCTAATTTGTTTTTCTCTCTCTCCCTGTGCTTCAGTTTAACGTCAGTGTGTGCTTTAGAGCCTTAACCAGCCCCCTGTTTTCCCTGACCGTTCGCTTTCCAATACCCAGTTACGTCCTCACACCTCAACAATCCAGCGCCTTTCTGCCGCCTTTCTGCTGCTCTGCTTTTTTTTTCTGCTTGTGAGGAAGCTCTGGACACCTGCAGGAATGTCCCTCTGCAGACACTGACTCACTGGTGACCTGAGACACTGCGATCCCCTCAGGAACCATGAAATCTATGTTCATTTACACTCAGTGGTGCTCGGGAGAAAAGCTTGCTTTGATGAATATTATATTATAACTGGTACTGTGATTTGTTTGAAGAGAAAAAGGGCTGTTTGTGTTTGGACAACACCTGAGGGTTTCACATTTGCGCATAACCTTCTCTGAACTGAGTTACTCAGTGGGGTCTGACGGTGGTTGTGGCTATGAGGAAAAAACAGAGGGTCCGTGTCTCTCTTAACCACATCACTATCACTGTACCCAGGGCTGGACTGTCCATCGGGCATACATTGTCCCGGTGGGCCAGTGGGTCATGGTCCTGGTGGGTGGGTGGGTCAGTGGCCAGGCCGCAGGAGAAAAAAAACAAAAAAACATGCTGTGTTTTCCCCTACATTCATTACATTCACCTGTTCACTGGCATCAGCACCACACTTTATTTGAAGGTATTCACTCAAACACACCCTCCAGACTTACGGATTAATGAATTAATAGGAGAATGGAGGTCTTTTGAGAGCCCCCCACACACACGCGCACACACAGACACTAAAAAAACACTCCTCTCATTCTTCTTCATCCAATTCACATGATCTCAAACCACTACACTCAATTGTCGCCATCTATTAATTGTTTTGCCATCAGTTATTCAGTAACTGAGGGAAAATAGTTGTCATTTCATTTTTCATTCTGGTGTTTAGGTGTGATTAGCGGTTATTATAGGTACACTTTGCTTAATAACTCATTAATAACACATCTGAGTTCAAACAGACTGAGATGGACGTGAATTTTTTGACACAAGCAATAAAACACAGGAATAACCAATATCATCACAATTATAATCCAGAAAACACAGACAAGTCAGTTTCTCTCCTGAAAAAGACTCGATTTGATTAGATTGTAGCGTGTACAATTATTTAACTCTTCAATAGTGATACATGGAAACAAAAATGTGCATAGAGGACAACATTAATGACAAAAATAATCAATTGTGAACAAAACCCTCATGAGCTAAAAAGCTAAAAAAAACAACATACAAGTAAAAGGAAGACAATGGAGAAGAACATGATCACAGCTCATAGGATAAGCAGATACTGCGCCATGTCAACATCATGTTTCTTCAGACTGCAAAACTACAACAGGCAGCAGATTAGTCAACTTTGCATTTTCATTTATCAGATAAAAAGATAAAAATAAAAAACTTGTGAGACTTTTCCAGGTCTCAGGAATATCAGCAGGTTTGGCATCATATATTTGTGCAAAGGCATCATTGAACTTTGCCATCAAGTACTTCCAGTAGTCTGGCAAGAGGAAGAAGGAAGTTGACCAGTCCTGGCGCTGGAGTTGGTCAACCTGTGTGTGGAATGGGGGCGGACTCAGTACTTGGCCAATCCTTGAAGTGTGATGTGGGTGATGTGTAAATTTGTGTGTGAGGTTAGTAGTAGTCGTTTCACTTCTCCACTTCACATCACTTTAACAATTGCAAAGAAATTTAAAAAATGCAGTGTATGATTCTATTTTTGTTTCATAGGCTATTTATTTATTTTTGATGTGTGTCGAATAAGTAATTAATCCTGACAACATTCAGTTTCATCATTTAATCCAATGTGATCTAATCTAATACAGACAAGTTAATTTTCCGTGCGTCATGACGTGTGCCACCCGCAATTGATTGACATCAGATGCAATGGACAAGAGTTGAGTTGATAGATTATTCATTTAATAAATTCATTCATTCAATGATTCAGACTCTGAATCAGTGTATGACTGATCCTATTAACGGTTTGATGCCTGCTGTTCACATATTTATCAATGAAGTTCGTCTGACATCCACCACACATGTCTGTGGATCTCGGTATCTGTCCGCCTGTGTCCCGATCAGATCCAGCAAAATTGCGTTAGATCAGCTGTGCTCCCCTGCGCCGAGCAGGCGTAAGCGCAGGTCAAGTTTCTGCCACCAAAGTGTCACTCCGCTAGGTGTATATCCGCTGGAAGATGGTCGGCTCCTTGTCTTGTTCTCTCCAAGATGGCTTCTTGGGGGAATTAGATAAGTGCAGGCAGTCTTGCAGGGGGAAGCTAAATCAGGATGTTGGACGGAGCAAAGAGGGGGAATAATGCCATATTGCATTTACCCAGGAAGCCTGAACTCGGAGCTGGGAATGACGTCACGCCTGAGTTATCAGTTATTTCCCATATAATACATGAATAACTAAGATGACACTACAACAGCATTTCTAGGTATAGATGTCGAACAATACTATCCTCAAAACCAATATAGTCCAAGAAAAAAATCTGAAGTGCTACGTAAACAGAATATCAGAGGAGTGAGGGAACTCGGGGCAAATGGGGATTGTCCGACTTTCCAATTAGGAATTCTGACTTCCAAGTACAAATGGAACGCACCATAAGAGAGTGATTTGGGGCCTAACTCTATGTATAATCTAGGGGTTCCCTACTGTGTCCAGCACATCTTGACCAATCAGGATGATGAGCTTGCTTGTGATGCGTTTCACACCTGGGTGTGGCTTTTGTGTGCCGAGCATTACATTTACATGCAGCCTGATGTTCAGCTTGCTGACTACTTGTAGGCTTTTCTTTTCCCTACATGTGGCGCTGGGCCCAACAACTAAATAGCTTTAGGTTTGTTTGTTTTCCGCAGAATTGCGTCTAAATTATGATCACTGCAGCCTGACTCTTCAATAGTGACACATGGCAACAAAAATGTCAACACATAAGTAAAAAGAAGACGTTTGCAGCTCATCGGATAAGCAGATACTGCGCTATGTTAGTTAATGTAAGTGAATGAATGTGTTATTTTGTGACATACCATAACAAAGCCTCATTAAGAGGCTGATGCTTAAATGCTCTGAGGAGGATGAGCACCGATGTGAATGTGTTTGTTTCTCATTTGATTTTAAATGACTCATTGAGACTTGCTTCAGCCTCCTCAGGTGTGAGATTTTTCCAGGTTTCAGGAATATCAGCAGGCTTGGCATGAAATGTTTGTGCAAAGTCGTTGTTGTACTTTGCCATCACATACTTCCAGTAGTCTGACGCCTGAAGGCTGACATCTGGAGGGATTTTCCAGTCTGGGAAGATTTCTGTGTATTGCTTGTAAGGATGATATTGACCTTTTCTTTCTTCACAGCGAAACTTTGCATCAGTGGCAACAGCAGAAGAACAAATGTGAGTGATAAGTTTTCCTGTACCTGCCCACCTGCGTTCACCCAGACCTCTTGGCCGATGCAGTGAAGCCCAGTGCTCAGTGTGAGCTTTTCCTCCAGCATCACAAGGTGCTGAGCAGAAAGGACACTGTTTACCACAACCAATCACTCTGCTGAAAAGTTCATTTTCTGGCTTCATGTTTAGATTTTTCAGTTTGGTTTTGACGTTTGTCTCTTTGAATTTAGCAGCAAGATCTTTGTCCATGTCCTTCACACAGTCTGTCAGCCAGTGAGCAAACTGCTCTTTGTCTGCATTGTTCAGAGTCATGACGGCACCAAGAGCATCCTGGGAAATGACCAGTTTATCACCAAGTCCCTTACAGACATCTTCAACAAATGTCTTCAAGTCTCCACTCTGTTTTGTTTTGGCCTCCTCGATGGCTTGTTGGATGCTTCTGATACTCGATTGGATGTGTCGATTTTCAAACTCCAATATTGAAGCAGACTGTGAGAAGTGAGTCAGTATTTGGACAAGTATCCATGACTTCACATAGTCCTCGTATGAGCTGATGTAGCTCAGATATTTGTCAAACTGATCCGGGTGAAGTAAATCCAGCAGAATTGCATGCTGGAAGAACATCCGTGTGCTGAATTGTTTGCACATCAGCATTTCATCAATGATATCAGGACCCAAAGAGCGGCTGATGAAGTCCTCCACTGCAGGTCTCAAGCATCGCTTGGTGAATTCTTCTGCCTTTTTCTGACACTGGTCTCGGTCATGAAACAAGTCTTTAAAATCAGAACAAAACTTTTCTTTGTTCTGATTCAGATATACGCGAGGATCATTCAGATGTAAGAAATCTTCATGCATCTTCTGAAACCTTCTGGCTGCGTCTCCACAGATGTGCAGTTTCAGTGAAACTTCAAAGTCAATGTCTGTCTTCAGATCTTCATGGTTAAGTAGCTTCTCATCAATCATGTGCAGGATCTCCAGGATGTACGTGTCGTGGTAATTGGATTTTCTTTCCACTTTGTCAAGCACTGATTGTTTGCAAGCTGCTATGATGCTGTCAGACATTTGCTGTACCAACGTTTGATGACTTTGGAAGTTGGTTGCTTTGTCAAGACGTGACCAGAATTGAGGTGAATATTTGAAAGGCTCCAGTCCACAGTCTTGTAAGTTTTTTTCACTCAGTAATTGACAAGCACGACTTCCCTTGTGTGAGAGTTTTTGTCTCAGGTGGTGAGATACAGTAGTGAAGAGGTTTGATGTCTTTTGTTCACAACAACGAAGGCCATTCACTGTTTTCTCCCACATTTGATCAAATTTTTCATCCAGCTCTGTGTCTGTCATTGTCACTTTTTTCTTTCTGCATTCGTCAATTAATGCACAAACTTGTTTCTCTAATTTTTCAGTTCGGTCCTTCTTGATTTTGTCCACTTCAATCATTCCTTGTCTGATGTCTGCTGCTGCAGTGAGCTGATCCAGGACAGAACTCTCCATCTGTCTCCGAAGACTCTTTGCACTGTTTGCAAAGTCCTCTTTGTATCTCTCAACTAGATGGACACAAACTTTTGTTTTCTCAAAGTACTGAGTCAGATTGTCCTGAAGTTTTGCTTCCCATTGGTACGACACCATGGACGCTTCACTTCTCAAAGGTGTGAGAAGGTCTCTGATGCTTCTGCTCTTTGATTGGTCAGCAGCTGTCCCATAATTTTTGATTCTAGTCTCTGCAGTGGTAACCCAGGAGTACATGTGCTTCTTGAAGTCCCATTCCCATTTGTTGAATTCTGAGTTCAGTCTCACGTAAGCTTCAGCCACCAGGCTGTTTCTGAAGCTGAAGATGAAGTTTTCATGCTTCACTGCATTCCACAGGCTTGACAGCCACTCTGTGAACCCTGTGATGTTGTTAGAAGAGCTCTCAGAGTTTCCAAACATCTGGATGATGTTCTTCTTGAGCTCATATACAGCCTCACTGTACCCAGCACTTACTGGTGCCATTGGTGGGTTTCCATTCCAGAGTCCAGGAATGTAGCAGTTCCCAGTGTCTGGGTTGTACTCCATCACATCAGTGAAGCTCTTGTTCTCCTCTTTCTTCTCCATTCTGGCTGCTGCCTGGGTCATCCCATCTAACTGCTGCAGGAGAAGATTTCTGTCTCTCAAGTTGTTGATGTGGGCTGAAACATCAGAAACATTCTGGTGAACAAACTGACATTTAGGCTTTTTGCCGACTTCTTTCATCCTTAGAAAGGCGTGCACCACGATCTGTAGGATGTCCTTCATTTCTGTTGAGTTCTCCATGGCAACATTGATGATGGTGACATCACTCAGTCCCACAACAAGTGTTGCAAGTTCGTTGTCGTGCTCATAGCTATTATCCAGCTGTGCAAGCTCTGGTGACTTCAAGCCCTCAGTGTCGATGATCACCACAAAGTCACACTTAAGTTCTTTTTGAACATCTTCATTGACTCTGATGAGCAACATGAAGGCACCTCGAGTGCATCGGCCGGTGCTGACTGCAAACTGAACACCAAACATGGTGTTGAGGAGAGTGGACTTCCCTGTGCCCTGAACTCCAAGAACAGTGACGACCATGATCTTGTTCTTAGGAGCCACCAAGTCACTGAGCTGAGACAGAACATCTGTTACCCATCTCAGAGGGATGTTGGATGCGTCTCCATCCACAAGCTCCAGAGGAAACCCATCAAGCAGCAATTGTGCACATAGTTTTGGAAGATGCTGCACTTGTTGACGTGATGGGTGTGTTTCAGGAAGGACAAGTGAAGCTTCATAGATCTGACTCATTTCACGGAAGAAGTGTTGTGTGTCGAAGTCTTTGATCTTTGACTCAAGATTCATTCGCATCCATTTCAGGAAGTAAAATCTCTCTGTCCCTGAGCTTGATAAACCATTGATGAAGTTTACCATTGCAGGTGATATTTCATAAGAGTTCTGTTTCTCCCGAAGTTTTTGTTTCCGTTGCTGAAGATCACTTTTATACATTTCTGGGTCTTTAGACCCAACGTTTCGGAGCCGAAACTCTTCCTTCTCTAAGTTGGTCAATTCCTTCCATATTTGGCCATGCCGAGGAAGCTTCTCTTTTTTGTATTTGATTGCGTTTTGGATTTCTTCAGTGATCGCAGCTGCTTTTTTTTTCGCCGTTTGGCACTCAGTGGAGTCTTCATCAGCCAAGATTCCAAGTTCATGTGCCACGTCCACCATCTGCTCTATTGTTATTTTCTTCTTTGAGTACTTGATGACATCTTTCACTTTTTTTTTCAAGTTTTCAACAAACTTTGGTCCAGTCATCTTTTTTTTCTTCAAAATTGTCTTGTTTTTGGTCAAGTTCAACTCAGCTATTACTTTTCTAAAGGCCTCCTCATTGAAGCTCCTGCTTTGTTGGTCACACACCAAGAAGATCTGTGCATTGTGGGGTTGGTTGGTCAGTAATTTATAATCAGAGCACAGATTGTCAAGGAATACAAAAACTGCCGTGGACGTTTGACACAAAAAGCAGTATTGTGTCTCAAATGAAGCGATGTCCCCTCGAAGGTTTGCTACAGCGACGGGTTCACTGAAAACATCCATGTTTTTGTTTCCACCAGGGAGGTACCAGGTGATTTCTGTCAGTCCATTGGATATTCTTCTTGGACTGTCGCCACAGTCCATGTCACGATGAACAAAGGCCTCCTGGTTCTGCTCAGTAGGGCTGAGAAGCTTGTTGAGAATGTGTGACTTGGACAAGGAGCACTCGCCCAGTCTCACAAAAGATATCAATGGAAGTTCAGAGAGGACTATTCTGTCTTCAACAAAGCCTTTGGATTCTGAGAGTGACTGAGGTCTGTACTTTTTGACGATGTCCCTCAGGGCCCACAGCAGGAGTGTGCACTGCTTTGTGTCACAGTGAGGAAGCAGCAGAGGCACAGGAAACTGACACAGAGACATTTTGAGGGCCATTTCCTGATGAACAAAACCATCAGAACACAGAAAGAGAGCCGTGATCATGTCCAGAGCGTTTAGCTTCTCACCTTCATTTGAACAGTCATCAACATCTTCAGGATCTGCGTCTTCATTCTTCAATAGACCCTGATTGGTTAATTCATCCTCTGATGTACAGTTTACATTCCTAGCTTTCACATTAGCCATCATCAGTTTTTTCAGAAAGCACCAGGGAAGGTCAGATCTACTTTCAGCAGCAGCATCAGTGATGGTCCTCTGATCAATCTGAAGAACTTTGCTCAGTGATAACTTGGCGGGGTAGAACTGCTCCAAGCCCATCTTCTGCAGTACGTTCTCCAGCTCTGACTCTGTGGACATGAGGAACGTGACTGAGATTGGTCTTTACCAAACACACAGAGAGACAATAAATGCCATTTTAACTATGTAAATGATAAATGGTGAGAGATTGTTTTAATACCAGTTCCAGAGAGATACTTTTTCCGTAGTCTTTCATGAATGCTATCTTTGTTTATCTTCCATTAAGTTCACACCTGTAGTGTGAAAGCCAATCACTAGAGACTCTAGATCAGGGGTCACCAACGTTTTTGACACTGAAGCTACTTCATAGGTCTTGACTCTTACGTACGGCTACCGTTGTGATACACTCTTCTGAAATAACTAATTTGCTTTGACCTTTGAACTAGAATAGGTCAGAATTTACCTTAACTTATCTAAACTATATGTATAAACATTTATTTTATTTTTTTTAAGATATTGTCATTTTCAAATCGATTAATTGCAAGAGTGAGTCTTAGGGGGCTACCTTGTGCCCGTGGGAACCTTGTTGGTGACCCCTGCTCTAGATCTTCACATACGTGACGTGCAAATGATAATTTTCTGACAGACTCTTGGGCCATGACCACACGAAATGGAGCCAACTGGAAATGTTTGTGTCTCACGAAACTGCTGAAGCACTGTAATATACAATGCTGGCCTGTGGGTGGCGCTGAAACACAGCCACACAATTGCAACAAAGCAGAGAAGAAGAAAATGGAGTATGTGTACAAGTGTAGCAACAAAGAAACACAAGCAGAAGGGCGATGGAATGATATGTGAGTGAAACAGCTAGATGTATGTATGTGATGGATCCTGTTCTCCATGTACTCTTCTTGCTGGCGATGGTAGACGTGGAGAAGATGATGTTGCTCAGTGTTCGCGCCCTGCTGCAGAAGCTACTGAGCTTGATATCGCTCAAGCTCAGTAGCTTCTGCAGCAGGGCGCGAACACTGTAGCCCGCCATAGTTGTTGTTGTTATTGTTGGTGGGTTGGTGATTTATCCACTCTCAGAGGAGATTTTAAAAAATAGCGTATACATGTGGCACTGAATGATTAATTTTTTGATACCCAATAGGATCTGAGCTTTTCAGTCGCTGCTACAAAAGTATTGAAGTTCGGTACCCAGTCCAAGTCACCAATATCACAAATATAACAAATTCGCAGTGACGTATGAATCGCTGAACATTTTCACAAGATATTGTCCAATCAAAAGGATTTATTTCTCTGATGTCTGATTATTTTAAGGATGCAAATATAGGCTTTTGGTCAGAGTGTGTTCCCCACAATGTATCAGCTCCATTCCTTTTCGCATCAATGTGCTGATATGGCAAAATGGAGTGGAAGAGTGAGCATTCTACACCAATATTATACATAAGGACCTCATACAACCCCACTATGACGGGCTATGACTCGATTTCATGTTATTGGCATTTCATATTTAAGTTTATTAAACAAATGGATTAAATCCTGCCTTCATCACTGACATCAAGTGCATAAATTATTTATTAGGTGATTTATGAAAATGTGTTATGCTTATAACCCTATTATTAAAAAAAATGTTCCTATCCATGTATCCATTATTATTTCTTTGGCTCCTACATTTGTGGAAAAGGCTCTTGTGGTTTAAAACTCTCTGATCAGAGATGCTTTTCTTCAAAGTGATGGAAAATTGATGTGCTGTTTGATGTTCAAAGGATTGGCAAAAATAGCTGCCAGCTTTTACTTTACTTACTAGTTTGAACCGAAGAGACGCTGATGAAGTGAGGCCTCCACCGCAAGTAAGTGTTCTGTGTAACAGTCTCCCACTGCAGAGACGCTGAGTCACTGGTGACCTGAGACGCTGTGAAAGATTTACCTGCATATGAAGATAAAGAGACTGCATCAATCTGACTTTCATTCTCTGCTCTTCTTGAAGTGCGCAAAGTGTTCTCAGTCCCAGCATGCAACGCTTTACCGTCAACAGTGCTGGAATCTGCTCCGTCCATGCTGCTCTTCGCTGTGAGGTGATCTGTCTGGGGTGATGGGTAACCATCTGGTGCATCATAGAAGTCCTTGGCAAGAGACAATATTACATTTTGTTGTAATGAAGATGGTAATCAAAGAAATGACTTGTACAAGAAACAAATGTAATTTGAAATAATCGTTAAAAGCAGTACAAGAAACTTCAGACGGTTGCTCTGACTGAGCCGTGTTAGCAGTGACAGAAAAAAGAGAAGAAACAGAACATAATACTTCACAAAAGACTCAAATCTGCAGTTGTCAGTGACACATAACACTGTGGTCCTACATTAATTTATGTAGGTCATTTCTAAAGGTCAAGGTGATCAGATTATGTGTCTGAAGTGAAAAGCACTCGTGCTGAACTCTTGACCAAACAAAAACACTTTCTAAGGGAAGAAAAAGACAGAGAGCTTTAGACGGCGCAAATGAGGCACAGTGCAAATGCTGGCACATACTGGTTTTCATGCCAGCGCAAGAAGCAGTATCCATATCAGCCAATTTGGTAGACCGGGATGCGCCAATATGAGTGTGCTGGCACAGCATAGGGGGTGTCAGTGGAAATGCACCTGGCGTCGTGACAGTCTGGTATCACAAAGTTGCGCTGAGCTTCTGCCAGCTCAGACCATATGGACCACAGCCCCCCTACATCTCTCACTCTATACCTTGTGAAGAATCTGCATTCAGAAGCTAAAGGCCAAGGCCTTAAGACCAGAGTAAATCGGCATCAGACAGCTCCGGGAGTGTGCAGACCAGCCCAGTGAGGTGGTTCTGTACATATTCAGCCAGAGCCTGTGAGAGTCGTGTTATTTAATTTCTCTAGTGCCTTCAACACCATCAAGCCTTCACTGCTACAGAGGGAGCGGGGCAACGCAGGAGTGGACCATCATCTGGTTGCATGGACATTTGACTAAGTCACCAACAGACCACAGTACGTGAGGCCACATGACTGTGCGTTGGAGGTGGTGGTCTGCAGTACGGGGGCCCACAGGGAACCATGCTGCTGACCATTCCTCTTCTTACAATACACATCGGCCTTAGGATACAGATACAGTTCCAAGTCCAGAAGTTCTATGACGACACCGCCATCATTGTCTGTCTGTCTGAGAGTGAACTGGAATACATGGAAGGCATACTGACTGTGTGGAGTTAAACCCACCTCCTCCTGAACACCAGCAAAACAAGGAGGTGGTGATAGACTTTCAAAGAGCATCCACACCTCACACACCTGTGAACATCTGGAGTTTGGACACTGTGATGATGGACTTGTTCATATATGGGGGTTTTTAACCCCAACCTGGAATCCAGCAAGGAGGTGGCAGACAGAGGGATGTTGGCCAAGCCTTTAGAATTGTTTCCAGTCTTAGTCACCACTGGTGAGACTGGTGAGAACCTGCCTGCCTTATTAAACACCCTTCCATTCCTCCCATTCCTCCCATTCCTCCCAGTCTCTGCCAGATGGCCTTTGGCAGCATACACAGCTCTCACAGACAAAGGACAGGCCCCACCTCTATATAAGATGCCATCAGTCAGTGACAGTGACGTTGGTGCTTGTTTGTTTCGTGTGTTGATGAACATTATTTACTACCAATCACATCTGAAGTGACCAATGAAATGTCAACTTTCAAATGAAATTGCCACAGTGAGTTCAGCCTATCTGTGAACCCATGCCAGTATCAGACATCACTGTTTCTCAATAAATTGTTTGAGTGTTCACATTCTGTTGTACCAAGTACAGCACAGTACTTGTAACTTGTACTGGTTTATCTTTAAAATCCATACAATTTACCTCCTCGTCCTCGGAGTTGTCCATCACGATCACCTTGTCGGTCCACCCTTGCTTCAAAAACCAACCTGGAAGATGAGACATCACATCAACAATGACCAAAACTCTCATTTGTCCAGAACAAAAAACACATTAAATTTGCTGATTGATGATTCAGTTTTAGGCTCAGAAAAACTGTAAGTACACATAAGTCAACTGAACTACAAAATGAACCTTTTGATGTACAAGGTCTCTACATACGGAAGTGTATTGCATTCACTTTACAAAGAAAAAAAAATTGGAGTAATTTACTTTTTGGTTGTTTTTTTAAAATAAAAGAATCTGTTTTTCGGAATACATTTTTTCGCAGTTTTTCTTAGTAATTCTTTTAGTTTTTCGGAGTTATTTTTTCCCTGTTTTTCATGCAAATTTTTTCCCACTGGATTACGGTCCAGCATGTAAGGCGTCTGCAACAATATGTCTATGGCTGTGAGTGCCGGGTACCGGGGACGGATCGGCCAGAGATCCACATAAATTCGGTTAGCAGCCATGCAAATGTCATCCACAAAGTCGTCAGGTGACTGCGTAAAGTTGACAAACTTATGTTAATGCCATCTATCTGGCTTAAAGACTGGACTATCTCCCCGTGTTGTAGACACATATCAAAACAGAACTTGATCAAACTATAGAAGCCGGCCATGTCTGTTTTCAGGCACTCAATGATGAACACGTTTCAAATACTCTCTCAAGAAATATTAGTCCCAAAAACACAATATAAAGTTATTCTGGGAAAAAAAACACAAGAAAAAATAATTACTCAAAAAATCTGAAAACAAAATTAATTGAAAAACCAACCACAAAAAAATACTACAAAAAAACAGAAAAAAAATTACTATGAATAACAAACCAAAAAATAAACTCCCAAAAACAGAAATAATTACACGTGAATTACACAAGTGAATGCAATACGCTTCTGTATCTACATGTAGTCAGAACAAACAAATAATTCAAAAGCGATAATAAGGAATTACCTGTCTATTGAAGTTTCTGTCCTCTCTTTGTCAAATCTTCTGTGATAGAATGAGATCTGAATACACCAAAGCCGAGCGCCACAATCTCCTGCAAAGGGCAGGGCTTTAAAAGGTCTCACCTTTTGTAGCTCGGGGCACTTTCGCTTTTTGTTTCTCAGAAATTCAACACAGTTTAAAATAAATGGATTGTGACCGGGGTTGATTAATTATACATGACTGACACCATTATGAGTAATTGTCACGCACACACATTCCTCTTAGTGATGAGCAGTGTGTTTATTTTTATTTTTATAAAAGCCTTATTCTTTATACATTTTAATTTAAAAAAAATACGACTACTAACGGAATGCATTCACAGCCACCTACAGTGGAAGCAGAGGCTGAGGGAAGTGCATGGAATGGAGGCTTTGACTGCTACAATTAAGGTCTGTTTTTGGCTCCCAATTCTTTCCTTTACGCTCGAGAGCTATAACCAGGTTTACTTGTTCCACAGCCTTCTGGACGACTCATAAATAACTGTAATTATTATTTATAGTAATTCCACTTGTCACTTATGCATTGATTTAATGTGTCTGCGCGTGTGTGAATGTGTGTTTTGTTTTTTGTTCATTTTGTTTTGTTCCTGTTTTGTTTATTTTGTTTTTTGTACATAATTTTAATTCTGTGTATGTGTACAGGATGAAATACAACCTAATTAGCCCCGCAGGACAACTTGCCTAGGGCCCTCCAAAGCCTCGCCACACACACACACACACACACCACACACACACATACACACACACAGAGACTACTGTAACTCTTCATCATCCATCACTGTACATCTGCAGAGCTGCTATAGAAACGCAGGCACATGGCACGTACTTGAGTATCAATGTTTTTATGCAAATACATCCAAATAGTACATGCACTGTATGTTGCTACGTGCACAAAAACACATTAAATTCTCAATGGTGTTTTGTAAAAACGAAACGTGTTTGATAGAGTCAGCAGGGGAGTTTCTACGCTGGTGGACACACTATTTTTGCCGTTGTTGTTATAGATGCCGCCTGGCACATAAACTATGAGCCTTCACCTCACCAAGATGGCGGCCCATGAAGCGGTTCATTGGTGTGTGCCTGACGAACAGACTTTGTCCAGAAATAATGAGAACGTTATAGTGAGCAGAGCGAGTCACTGCTCACAACCTACAAACCACACCTAGCAATATTAAAAGTTACACATGAAAACACACCTTATTGGCGGAGATATTTGAAAAACAAACTACGGTACGTACAGCCATCTTGGAGAGGTCAGCGTTCTAACTGTTGCAGTTCCATAGTTTATCCGCCAGGAGGCAGAGGAAACAACGCAAGTCAATGGAGAGGCGGTAAAAAGTGCCCCGTCAGTTTTGTATCACTGTTGCAGTAAAATAGTTTGTCCACCAGGTGCCGCGTAGAAACTCCCCTGCTGTCTTTCTTACCACATATCGGTCCGTAGAAGAAGAGCCCTCATCCCCACAATGGCAGCCCACGAGTGCTGCAAACAGACACGAACGGATTTAATTCTGTAAGAACGCGAAGGTTCTGCAGAGCAGAGAAGCCACTCATCCCTCGCTCGCAACTCTCAAACAATGTCTGTCGACATTAAACGTCACAGGGGAAAAAACACCTCCTTGGCGGAGATATTTAAAAACTCCACAGAGACGGGTTGCTGTAGTTCCACAGTGTGTCCGCCAGGGGGCAGATAAAACAACACAAGTCAATGGGGAGGCGGAAAAAGTGCTCCTTCAGATTTGCATCAGTGCTGCAGGTGTGCAGATATTCTCAGAAAATCCCATTTTCATCATCAAGTGGATTAAAGTTGACACTGTAAAGCCACTTTACTTTGGATTTTAAACTTTTAACGCTCAGAAATGTTAGAATATACCTTTTAATGTGACCAGAGAACAAACCTGTCACCTGTCAGACAGCCTTACCCTCGTGTGTGTGTGTGTGTGTGAGAGAGAGAGAAGGCAGGAGTTGTTGTTGCTAGTTCCTCTATGTTATCATGTGGCATAATTGTGAATAAATGATACCTGAATACGTGAGTTTATGAATGCAGGCGGTAACCACGGCAACCAGCAGGGATTCATACAGTCTCTTTCGCCCCCGTGTGGTTGATTGATTGTAAATTGAGGAAGTGCTTGATTTGAAATGCAGTAGAGCCGTGGCTAGAGTACGTATTCCAAAGACGATATTATGGACAATAATGCACATATAATCGTGGCAGCAACACTCACAATTTTGATGTAAATTTGATTAATTGTTCTGCTGTACCCACGATTGGAGATCGACCCCAGTGCAGCCAGACGCACTTTGGAGAAAGAATAAGAACTAACTCCTAACGCCAGTCTTGTCCAGTTGAGGAGCTTTCATTTACTTTCCCTTCTGGATGAACAAGTTAGAGGAAAGTAGATTGACTCATTTGTTTTTCTCTCTCTCCCTGCTCTCCAGTTTAATCCCAGTGTGGGCTTTAGAGCCTTAAAAAGCCCCCTGTTTTCCAAGCGCCACCCCAGACCACTGCGCTCCGCGACAAGGGTGGAGGCCCTACAGCTGAGGCCCCAGCAGGGTCCCCACAGCAGACCGCTCCCACCCGGAGGACTTCCTGTGAGTCGTCAGCCAAGTGAGATCCAGCAGAAAGGGCTTCTGGTTTCCCTCGGCGACCATTGACGTGTGACCAGACTCAACAACAGCAAATGATGAATGTGAGTGTGATGTGTAGAAGTGAAGCGGGGGGCGCTGAGGCTGAGACTGAGAACTCTGACTGTGTTAGTGATGATGGGCAGAGGGTCCGTCTTCATAATGTTCAGAACCTCAACCGTTTTAAAATGTCTTACCATGTTGCTGCCCAAACTGTCTTAATAAAGTGTCTTAAATAAAACTCTCTGGTCTCATCTGAATAAACTGAGAGGCCTGAGGAAGGACGTGTGTGTCCGTGGTCAGAACCGACCAACGTTTTAGATTTTCAAAGAACCAACTGACGTTAGTCTGGAATTGGAGAAGCAGAAATATTCACTGCATCAGGATGCTGATGGTGCAGTGGTTAACACACTGGGCTGGGAGGCCTATGTACATATGGTGGGGGGGGGGCTCAAATCCCAGCACTGACCAGTGTTTACCATTTTCAAGAGCCTGAGCCAAGGAGAGAGTTAAATAGTAGAAACAAACGCTTTTGGAAACATCAGGATGTTGGGGTGGTGATAAACACACTGGTCTGGGAGCCCTGTGTAGGTATGGTGGGGGGGTTCAAATCCCAGCGCTGACCAGTTGTTATCATTTTCAAGAGCCTGAGCCAAGGAGAGCCTTAAATAGGAGAAACGAACACCTTCAAAGCATCGGTGGTGGTTAACACACTGGTCTGGGCGTTTGCATACGGTGGTGGGTTCACATCCCAGTACTGATCAGTGCATATCATTTTCAAGAGCCTGACTGAAGGAGAGCCTTAAATAGGAGAAACGAACACCTTTGAAGCATCAGGATAGTGGGGTGGTGGTTAACACAGTGGTCTGGAAGACCTGTGTACATATGGTGAGGGGTTCAAATCCCAGCGCTGACCAGTGTTTATCATTTTCAAGAGCCTGAGCCAAAGAGAGCCTTATATAGGAGAAACGAACACCTTCAAAGCATCAGGATGGTGGAGTGGTGCTTAACACACTGGTCTGGGAGTAGAGTCTGCATATGGTGGTTGGTCCACATCCCAGTCCTGACCAGGGCATATCATTTTCAAGAGCCTGACTGAAGGAGAGCGTTAAATAGGAGAAACGAAGAAGTTCAGAATATCCGAGTGCAGGTTGCGCACTGGTTAAGACTGAAACTTGAGGTCTGGGTGACTTGGGTTCAAGACCCTCCTTTACCTTGTTTGTTTGATGGATTTGATGTATAAACCCTGGTGGAGAGCAAGAGGCAATTGCCTCAGCAGGAGTGGCTCAGCGGTTAAGTTGTATGACTTAGACACCAGGGTCCCCGGGTTCGAATCCCGGACTGATGAGAGATGCTACGGCAAGGAGGAGTCAGGACGCCAGTGAAGTGGGGAGGGTTCACCCTCCCCCACAGTTGAGAGGACCACGGATCTATTGGAAGGAACAGACAGTGGAGCGATGGATGGAAGAAGAGGATGTGACGAGGGATGGACGCAGCTAGGGACATTGGAAAGATTGGCCGCCTGCTCCACTTGGGCCACCGTAGAGGGGATAGTATGACCATAACTAAAAGGTAACAGGTAGGTATGTATGTAGGGAGTGTCTTTAACAAGTGCGAAGTCCACTTTTCTAACTAGTGCAGAACCAACCTGAGTGCAAGTGACATTTTTTTCCCCTTTTTTTAACGCTTCAACACACTTTTTAACTATCATTCTTAAAACGCTTTTAAAAATGACATCTTTAAGAGATTTTTAAAACGTACTGTCTTTAAAAGTATTCGAGTCTTAAAGATGTCATTTTTAAAAGCGTTTTAAGAATGACAGTTAAAAAGTGTGTTGAAGCGTTAAAAAAAGGGGAAAAAAGTCACTTGCACTCAGGTTGGTTCTGCACTAGTTAAAGACTTACCTGTTAACTCTTAGTCATGCTATCCTACAACCCTAACCACTACGGTGGCCCAAGAGGATCTCTCCAACATCCTTCGCTGCGTCCATCCCTCGTCACATCTACTTCTTCCATCGATTCGCTGCGTCCGTTCCAATAGTTCCGTTGCCCTCTCAGCTGTGGGGGAGGGTGAAGCCTCCCCACTTCACTGGCGTCCTGACTCCTCCTTGCCGTAGCATCTCTCATCAGTCCGGGATTCGAACCCGGGGACCCTGGTGTCTAAGTCATGCGACTTAACCGCAGAGCCACTCCTGCTGAGGCGATTACGTCTTGCTCTCCACCAGCCTTTATACAGCAAATCCACCAAACAAACAAGGTAAAGGAGGGTCTTGAACCCAGGCAACCCACGCCTCAAGCTTCAGTCTTAACCACTGCACAACCTGCACTCTGATACTCTGTACTTCTTCGTTTCTCATATTTAACGCGCTCCTTCAGTCAGGCTCTTGAAAATCATTAGCACTGGTCAGTACTGGGATGTGAACCCATCACCGTATACATACTCTACTCCCAGTCCAGTGTATTATCCATCACACCACCATTCTGACGCTTTGAAGGTGTTCGTTTCTCCTATCTAAGGCTCTTCCTTGGCTCAGGTTCTTGAAAAAGACAATCACTGGTAAGCACTGGGATTTGAACCCCTCACCATATGTACACAGGGATCCCAGACCAGTGTGTTAACCACCACACCAACATCCGAACGCTTCCAATTTGTTCGTTTCTCCTATTTAACTCCCCCCTTGGCTCAGGCTCTTGAAAATGATAAACACCGGTCAGTGCTGGGATTTGAGCCCCCCCCCCACCATATATACACACAACTCTCCCAGACCAGTGTGTTAACCACTGCACCACCAGTATCCTGATGCAGTGAATATTTCAGCTTCTCCAATTCAAGTATAACGTCAGTTGGTTCTCTGAAAATCTGAGACGTTGGTCGGTTCGGACCACGGACACACACATCCTTCCTCAGGAGTCTTTTTGTTGTTGTTGTTGTTCTTCCTCAGGTGTATTTGTAGTCTCATGCTCCGTGAACATGGATGTGTTCGGAGGCTCGGGGCTCAGTAGCCCAGTGGTGTAGTGCCATCAGACCCATCGTGGCCACTGAAGAGGCATTTTATTGTTATTAGGTCAAGTTAACAGAAAACCACAAGATCTTTCAGAGACTTTAATGAAAATCACTGAGAACAGTAAAATACAGCACATTCATGATGTGTAAGCGACCCATACGCATAAATACCGACCAACAGTTTTCCCAGGAGTCCCTGCTGAGTTAGCACCTCTGGTTAGCACTGAGGCTAGCAGCTGTCAGTCGCCTTGTTTTACCACAATAGCAACAGAAAATGGCATCAACAGTGACATGACTCCTAACATGAATGGCGCCGCTGAACTTCTCTCACCTGTAATTACGTTAAGAAAGCGTGGTTCGTGCGTTTGTTTGGACG
Source organism: Mullus surmuletus (assembly GCA_903171835.1). Taxonomy (NCBI): domain Eukaryota; kingdom Metazoa; phylum Chordata; class Actinopteri; order Syngnathiformes; family Mullidae; genus Mullus; species Mullus surmuletus. The sequence continues at coordinate 47,872 of CAESWR010002085.1, forward strand.
ACGCACTGGGTCTGCTCTGCAACGTGGACGACTTCTGATTTCCCAGGATGCACTGCACCAGTCACCTGCATTCCAAGCACGAGGCCGCACTAACCTCCCAGTAACATTACACGCTGGTGAGCACTGGCCTTGAACCTGAGATCTAAACCAGAAGTTAATATTCTGATTTGACCAGTGTACTACCAGTGTATCAGCTGAAGAAATAGCTTCTTTATATTGAAAGATATGCAGTTTTTATTTTATTTTTTTAATGGCTTGTTTTAATGGTGTTTTTCTTTCAATACAAAAGCAGGAGACAGCAGGGCAGTTTCTACACGCCATCTGGTGGACAAACTGTTTTACTGCAACAGTGATGCACAGCTGAGGCAGCACTTTCTCCTGTTTTAGGAGCCACCTGATAAACTGTAAAAACTGCATCATCCAGTTTATATCTCTCTCTGTCTTCTCTGCCAAGGAGGTGAGCTTTCACCTGGAACACTTACATCGCCAAGTTTCATGGTAAAAGGTTCTGAAAACTACCAAATCAGATGCAAGAAAAAAAAAACATTCACATTTTCATTCTTACAACAGTGAGAAACATGCTTTAAATGTTATTGGAAGTTCTTACATTTGATGCTTGTTGATTAACTCCAGCAATATCAAAAATATACAATCGACCATTTCACATCGTTGGCAAATCTGATTGGCCAAAAGTCCTAACACTCTTATCATACATCTCATTGGCCAATAATAGCCGAAAGAATCCTGAAAACAAATATTGTATAATCAAGTCAGCCATCATTTATAATGATGGAAAACCAATCAGCATCACACTGAAGTGAAAAAAAGCCTCTATTTAAATTAAAATGCAGAAGACAAAAGTTTTTAAAATAACTTGAATGTTCCTGCTGCTTGATGCTCGACACCCTTGGTTGTGTTTGACTTGCGTAACCATGGTGACAAAATGCCGTTTTAACCATGTGAAAAACTATCTGCTGAAAGAGCCTGAGTTGGTCCGAGCCTAGAAACGGTTG
>CAESWR010002087.1:20192-34260 GCA_903171835.1 Mullus surmuletus
ACAAACAATCAAAGTGTCAAAATGGTGACAAAGAGGACTCTAATAAGTTTCACAGTGACCCTAAACAAAAGAGAATTCATTCAATTTCCTGCTGGTAACAAGCTGCACCAAAATGATTCCCTAGAAATTTTGGAAAAGGAGACAAAATATGAACGAGCCCCCCCCACACACACACACACACACTTCCTGCAACATTGAATGCGGCAGTCTGATGGGTCATATGTTGGAAACACAAGTGAATGCTTTCTTGTTCTGTGTAATTTAACCCTTATGAGTTCCTTAAAAAAATGTTCTCAATCGTCCCTCAGGATGAAAAACGTCCCCGCCCTAAAAACTGCTAATATACGTTATTAAAAACAACATATATTAGTAGTAGTTTTCCACTTCACGTGATGTCAATCTTGCAGTCAACTTCGGCCTGAAATATATATATATATATAACAAATATTAATTATTTGGGGGGATTTTAACCCTCTAATTGCCAGTTTGTTTACTTAACTCCACAGTATTTTAAACTAAAAGACATACAACTCAAATAATTTCCATAAAATGCAATTCAAGGAGGATTTAGGTATTAGTAGTAGAGCCTCAGATGCCTCAATGACTCGCAGCATTGAATTTGAGGCATTCTTATTTTTTCTGCAGTGACAGATTTTAACATTACACTCTCTTATTAGGTCCTGGGGACAAAAAGTATCTCCTTCCAAAACACTGCTGTCAAATATGTACATTTTAAACGTATTTTTTGGGGGGGGGATTTTGACCCTCGAGATGGTCAAAAACATCTGGAAGAAAAAACGTCCCTAGAAACTCTTCAGGGTTTATGTGAGACACAAGCGAGGAGAGACAGATGGTTCTGGTATAATTCCATTGCCCAACAAGAGGAAGACTCCCATCAACGACAGTGCAAAACCACTTCATACCTGTCATACCGCCATTTGTCACCCTGTTGGTTCAACCACCCAAACAAGAAGAGTGTCATTGGACCATCATCTCTGAGAGCTCGACAGTCCCTGTCATGAAAGCGGACAAATGTCATGCAAAATAGATGTCAACTACTCTTTTTAAAAGATGCGTCCCCTTGCAGGCCAATGACTGGTCTGAGAAGTTGGTGAAGGGAACATACACTAGGACTTAAATAAAAGATTGATTACAAATTAAATGTAGGTTATTCTGTCTCCTTTTTGGATAAAATGAATTTGTTTAAAAGGAAACTAGTATGACACATTCGGCGTGACAAAATGACTGAAGGCCATTCAGAAACGGCAACCAAAAATAACTTTTTGCTAATGACTTCCTCGTTCAAGTCAAATAAGAGGGGCAAAACCTAAAAGCTTACGGTCACAATAACATATTGTGTTTCCAAACCAACTGATGTTTCCTCTCTGGAAGTCACGTGATACACAATTAAGTGGTGGTAAAAATTTATTGCCATTGTAAAAAAAAAAAAACAACCCCCCCCCCTCCCAAAAAACAATCCCTCTTTATTTGAACACTATTCTGTCCAACGTGGTACTTATTCCAAATGTGCTGCTGTCAAACATACAAAGAATTGGACAAAGCTCCCCCCCCCTCCATTAGGGCTGAGTAAACAAGAATGACAGATTCACTCAGAGGGCCGACAAGCCCACTCTCGAGTCCATACCGCTGCAGCTGATGCACGGAAATAACAACCAGGAATACTTCCTTGTTGCTCAGCGGGTTTATGATTAAACCCGACAGTAGGAGTTTGTGACCCACATCTCTTTGGACCCGGCACAATTTCATGTGTTTGTATTCGTCTGCCCCAGTGGGACTGGCTTACATTCACTATTTACCTGTTAATTTTTTTTCTTCTCTTTTTTTGTGTCTACTTTCAAAGTCAGCTCTGATACAGCGTGGACACAGAACAAATTGCCATATCCAGTTACGGCAGCAGTGCGCATTTTCAACATTACATTTCAGCTTTTTTTTTTTTCCCCTCCTCTCACCCTGCCCTGAGAAGGGAGCAGGCCCCCGATGTTTGAACATTTTCCTCTTGTGTCCGTTTCCGCCTCAGCCCAGCTCCTCCTTTGTTTTGCCCTGCTTGCGGGGCATCTTCTTGTTGCTGCTGTCCTCCAGCTCTTTGCTCTTGTAGTAATGAGGAGCCACTTCTAGCAGCCAACTGCTCTCGATCTCAATCACCTGTGTGGTAGAGAGTTATTCCAGTCAGTGTTTTTGAAGCCAGTGAAAATATGGATAAACACAGGTGTTCCCAATCACAATAATGAAGGCGCGGTTCCTTGAAGTAGTGTAGCATCAATTAAAGAGATAAGCAGCACATGTGTTTACCTACTATGTCACGTGAAAAAATTACCGGCATATATATCTGCGTCGTAAATTCGTTGTCAAACTTCCTCGTCTCCGGCAGCGTCATTTCATCGGTTTGACCAGTGACTAAACATTTTTCCCATAATGATTATCGTAGCAGCCAACGACTTTATTGGATGCACGTTTCCTAAAGGTGGGAAATGAAGCTGGCTTTCAGCCTCTGACACCGCTTAAAAAAAACAGTGTGCTGCAGCTTTGCAGCTGCAGTTTTGTGCTCTAAAAAGTGCCATAACAATTTTTTTCCTCTTCTTTCAAAGGCTCAAATCTTAAATCAACTTCTATCCTGACCAGTAAAGTACTGATCCTTTTAAAGTATCTTACAATTTTGATGCATTTTTGTTGCAAAGACCCTATTTTTACAAGAAAAAATCTCTAAAATAAAATGCTAAGTAGAATATTTGGATTAAAGTTATTAGAGTCGCAGATGTGTCAGTAATTTATTAACACTGACTTTGATGCATTACTAAGTTTTGAGCAGCATCAGTGTATAAAGAAATATGACACTTGTACCATCTGGAACCCGAGTTGACACGTGGACTTTGAGTCAAACTTCATATTTTGGATCGGCTTTTGGCATTTAGACATCATATAATGTAAATATCTATCTCTCAGACCTGTCTCATGAACTCCTTGGTGGTGAAGACCAGCTCGTGGTAGATGAGCCAGCGCGGCTGCTCCTCGAACAGAGAACTGTTGGGGTGCACGTAGACCGTCTGCTGATGCTTCACTGTTTTGTAGCCTCCTTTGCTCAGCCGTGCCGTGTGATAGAAGTATCCTGCTGTCACCGCCTGAGAAAAAGGCACAAGGAGAGAGTCATCACATGCTCTGCAAAAGAATGTGCTTGGTGTCAGGGGCCACGGTTCCGCATGCTTTTGGGAGGTGGGTGATTTAAATCTGCTTCTTATGCATCTGATATCTGTTTGACTTGGATTTTTTATTTTTATCATTTGTTTTGCATAAAAAAGGCGCTTTGATATATTAAGGAGACTTTTGGTTGACTGTTCTTATTCCTCATGGTCCTAAGATAAAAGAATGTTCGCCACACACCAGACTAAAAGAAAATGGGTCTTGGGGGGTAAATTATTGAAGTTTTTTCCTGCATGTGGTTTATTTCAAATGAATAAATTCATGGGAAGCCACAGTTCAAATCTTTGTACCTGGTCCATTCCACCCCTGGTGAAGCATTCTGCTGTATTCATAAAGGCCTTTCGGTAACTTAAGGTCGCCGTACAATAAAAACAGCATGCAATAAAACAATAAATAAACAGAAGCAAAGCATACAATAACAACCATAAGAATACACAGACATAAAATTCTCAATGTGCTAAGAACAGGTTAAAGGGATAATTCAGATTTTTTTTACATGAATTTGTATAAGATCCTCAACATCAGTGTAGTTCATCAGCTGTGACTTTTCCCCCACGGCGTCCCGTGGGGAGTTCTGGCCTGGTAATGGTATTGCAGGAAGTAGTTCTGTCTAGTTGCTGGGGACACGGATAAAGTGTTTTGCTCCAAAAAACAACATGCGTTCAAAAGGCCTCGCAATCACCCTGTACAATTTTCCCTCCGTTCAGATCACTGCGCTCACCTATCCAAAGAATTCGGGATGCAAATGGGTTACTCTTTTGAATGCATGTTGTTTTCTGGAGCAAAAACGGTTTATCCCTTTGACCCCAGCAACTAGCTGGAATTACTTTCTGCAACACCGAAAGCGGGCTGGAACTCCACTCATGGGCGGCAGTGGGGAAAAAGTCACTGCTGATGAAAGACACTGATAGTGAGGATCTCATACAACTTCATGTCAAAAAATCTGAACTATCCCTTTAAAAATTTAAATCATAAAGAAAAGGCGGCCTTAAACAGGTGGGTTTTAAGAGTGGATTAGAATAGTGGAAGGGCACCACTGTTTCTGAGGTGAAGTGGTGGTGAGACAGAAGGAGTGGACAGTGAGGTGGGTGGAGGATATTAGGTACTTGACCTCACATGACTTTTATTACTATAGGGTAGAAGAGCAATATTATATTCCCGATAACCTTATTTTCATCAACAGACCTTGCACACTTAGAAGAAATCCTTTCATTTAGATTAACCTTTGAGCAGGTTGGGAGGGATTTCATTCAAAGTGCGCTACCAAGTGATTAGCTGGAAGGCACCAATCAAAATAAAAAGTAGTTCACTCGACACGTGGACCTGCCTTTCTTACCTGTCAATCAAGGACTGGCCATGTTGGCTGTGTGCATGAACAGTAGTGCTTTAAAGGTCGACTTGATACTGAAATTCGGCTGACAGGTCTGACATGCACAAGTCAACCGACGGTGATTCCGCTTACCTTCCTCCAAACGCACTAAAATACCCCATTTATCTGATTGGCATTAAGGAGACAGTAAAGAAGTGTGACCTGCCTTCAAACAAGGACCACACAAGTTCATGGAATCATAAGAAAACCTTTTAAAAAAATCTGTAATGTGAATGTTTAGCCTCAGCAGTGGCGGCAGGTGAGTTTTACATGGGTGTAACCTACTTGACAAACACGCGCTTATCTCATGTGGTTTAGGGGTGCGTTCACTTCCATAGGTTACCTAATAGGAGTCGACTATTTGCAGTTCCTCACCGCTTCTGTTCGTTGAGGATTTACAAGATTCTTCTCTATGTGTGCTCATGCACAGAAAAAGAGGTTGTTATTCCTAAAGCAGTATCCGGAATTCAGTGAAAACAAACCAACCATCCACCCAATTAAACCTCTGTATGGAGGCGTATTGGATAAAAAGCTGACAATAGTTGGTCAAAGCTAAGTTGAACCGGTTTTCAAGTTGGGGCTTTCTGAAAATTCAAGCAGCTGCACTTTACCTCAGAGGATCAATGTCAAGTATTTATGACGCATCTTGTTTACCTTGAACGCAGCCTGAGGCGAACAACATTCCCGACATATCATCACAGATGGAGCAAAGTATGTTCAGTGTAGACACAATGCTCCCAATGTTTTGTAATTGTTCATTTGTGTTTCCCGCAAATAGGTAAGGAACTTAACATTAAAAAAAATCAGATCATTCGCTGAATCTACAGCACTGACCTTGCGAATTGCTATGTTGTCTCCTTCAGAGCTGACCACCTCCACTTCAATGCGATCCATCAGACCCTCCAGCTGGTCCCGGACATCCCGGGCTCTTCTCATGGAGCGGAACTGGATGAAGTTCTCGTAACACCACTGTGTGGAGAAGCCACTCTCCACCCACTGAGGCACAAAGACAGCAGTCAGAACAATTGACACATTTTAGATGGAGACTGGTATACCGAACCACAAACCACCGCTACAATGGAATTTCATCTGCGGGTGGCACATTCATCATGTTTTTTTATGCAATTGTCACAACATGGCTAAAACTTTAGCACATTTTAGTGATGAATAGTATTTTTTCAAATTCAAAAGGAGCTACATTACAGCTTATATGTAATTTCTAATTTCATGTCAGGTTGTGAACAAAAAAGCATGTCGCTGCAATTACAAAAGCACTCTTGATGCCCAAACCACACAACCCAGCAAGCAAACCACAAGGCACACTACCAGCTCAACTGGGTCATTTGCACATGTGCGATTGGTAACTGACTGCCAAAAAACAAAAAAAACAACACATATATATATATGTGTGTGTGTATATATATGTACAGTACATACACTTATTTTGTTCAAGGCGAATGGCTCGTGTTCTCACAAGATGAAAGTTGTTGTCAACTATCGGTCTGTGTGTGAGATATTTTTGTTATGGACGACTCGGCTCACTCTGACTGCCAGCGGAGAACAGGGAGGCGGGGCTGTTTATACACACACACACACACACACACACACACACACACACACACACACACACAGACAGACAGACAGACAGACAGACAGACAGACAGACAGACAGACAGACAGACAGACAGACAGACAGACACACACAGAGAGACACACACAGAGAGACACACCCCCACCCCCCCACCCCCCCCGAAAAAGGACCGCAGCGGCTGACTCACACAGACTTCAGCTTGTAGCCTACCTTTGGCGGAGAGCTAAACGCTCCAAAGTGTGTGTTTCGACCTTGTCAGTCGTGTCATAGTGTGCCGTGTCGCATTCGGCTCTGGCAAAGTGTGTTTTGGGGGTTACTTCCGGTCAGCGGCAAAATTTGCGTTAGAATTCTTTTATTTGGTTAATCATGATGATGAATTAATCCACATTAATGCAGTAATTTTGACAGCACTACTTTTAATGAAATGTGCAGTGCGACCATAAATCCTGGTATTGGGAATTTTGAATGTGCCAATCTCTGGGTCAAGTTTAAGGAAACAGCGCAGGAATGTGCTTTCTCTTGCATATGCCCGCATGCATTTGTCTACAAGACACTGGGCATGTGCATGAGTCAACATCTCAAAACTGAATGATAATGAATGTGCAGGTGTGTATTTTGAGGTGTACTTATATGGGCACATGCTGGGATCCCACTGCCGTTCTTCCGCCCATTGAGATGTACCTGGTTGTAGACGTTGAGTAGCACCAGGTGGTCTCCCCCGGGCACCACGAAGTTCATCCTAGCGTTGTCGGCGTGCACCACTTTGTCTTTGGGCCGGTAGAAAATGGAGTTGTTTACCGAAAGCATGGCCGCTATCGACAGCACTTCCTCTGAACACTTGTACCTGGAAGGAGGCGTGGGCGAATGCGAGCACGAGATAGAAAAGTAAGGAAATGAGAAAGTCTCGTGAGTTATAAACCACTACTGGGGGGCTGGGAAGTGAAAGCTGGTTGTTTCGGAATGTGGACTTACTGCTCGGAGGCCAGGACCATCTTGCTCAGCATGGGGTCCACTGGTAACTCGGCCATCCTGCGCCCCAGCTGAACCCCAAAACACAAAAACACACAGTTCCTTGTGGTTAAGAAACAATGACACGGAACACATTCCCAGCATACAGTCACATATCTCGGAAATAATAATCTGTTTTATAGCGCACTTCTCAAAACATGATGACAAGGTGCAGTTAGTTTTACATTGTTATTAGTCAATGATTAAGTGGATCAGTTTAGGTGATGCAAGTAGGAAATGAGTCGCCTCCCCTCTCTGTGTATCACCACGTCTGATCAAGGAAGTGAAAGATATGTTAAAGCCAGAGGGCGTGTCATGGCACCAGAAGCATCCCGTATGTCATGCAAATATGCAGCGCGGCAGAGGGAAGATGGACACAGATTAAGCGTGTGACAGCAGGGTTTACATCTCTCCTTTTCTATCTTGTAACAACTTACGAGAACACTAACTAATCCGGAGCGCACTTTAGCAATTTGCTTTTTTACTGATTTCAGAATCACCCGCAACACCAGTGTTTTTGCTGATGCCCGCCAAGCCTCTCCACTCTTGTCACATAAGTGAAATATGATTCGGTTCTTCTCCCGTCACACTGACTGTTGCTGCACAGAGGAGTCACTTTTTTCCGTCTATTATGTGATCGGCATGTGGTGCTTGTTCTTACAAAATCAGCAAAGTGAACCATTTCAGCCCCCGTTCCCTTTTTTTAAAAAAAACAAACCGTATTGTATGGTTGAGTGTGTAGCTGGATGTTAAAATATGGGCATCCAAAACATTTTTGTCAAACATCCACGTGAAGCTAAGTAACGTTGAAGTTGCTCGAAGAATGATACCCTGTCAAAAATACAAAAGATATCTGTTCTCATACAACACGAGTTGTTATATATTTGTATATCTTGTTTACTTAATTCTATTTTTTTTTCAGAAATTAAATTTAAAAAAAAAATCCAAGCTTTCTGTTTACCTTGGTGAGCTCTCCCATGTGGTTCAGTGCTCCAAGGGCGTAGAGCTGCTCCAGTGCCAATACCAAGGTCTCGTGAGGAGGAGGGTCCATGAAGTCAAAGTGAATGAGGTCATTAATACCTGTGGGTCGATAGGTGACATTTAATATCCCGGGGGTCACATAAGAAGAATGATTTACTCTGAACAAATGTTATGATTAAGTGTATGAAAAGCCCCTTTCACGCAGAGACCCCTTGATATCGCCTTTAATGAGAACCTACATTGTCTGCTTTTGTTATGGCACAAAACAGCAGGCTTGAGTTTTGAAGATGATTGCGGTTTAGAATTGTTGCTATGTTATGATTGACCCGACTCAGTTCACTCAGCAACTACACCCCCTGCTGGTCAACAGCAGAAATACAATGCTCTCCCATCTGCTCACATCTTTCAAATGGCACAGCAAAATGTGTTTTAGATTTTTTTAAATGAGGGAAAACCAGGCCCACATTCCAACCTTAAACCTTTGCTTGTCTGTCACACAGTTATGTTCCCGATATTTCAGATATGAGCTATTCACATTTTAAATCCACAGCCTGCTGCTTACCTAAACTTTTGAGCAGAAGGACAACGTTTCCCAGGTTGGTCCTCTGGATCTCTGGCACGGTTGTTTCTTCCATCTCATGCTTAAAGGCCCAAGCGGTGTAAAGTCTGAAACACTTCCCGGCGGCCACCCTGCCGGCACGCCCCGCCCGCTGGTTCGCCGAGGCCTGGTGACCACAGACATACAAAACACAAGTTGGCGAAAGAAAAATCAATCAAAGCGGAAACCACTTCGCAAATGGCAAATTGTCTGTGAAAGCAACAGTGGGGCTTATTGTGATGATAAAAGAGAGAATCATGGCACTTAAGAGAGGTGCGTTCACTTCATCCAGCCATGATTCAGCATCACTTCAAGCCCAGAGATTAAATAACAGCAGTTACCCGTGAGCAGGGCGTAACAATGAGTGACTCCATGCCGGTTCGGGCGTTGTAACTCTTCTGTTTGCAGAAACCTGGGTCGATTACGTAAATGATACCGTCTATGGTCAGCGAGGTTTCTGCTATGTTGGTAGCCACCACCACCTTGGATTGATAGAGGGAGAAAGAACAAAGTGCATTGTAAGATAATGTGAGTTATCAGCGCCCAAACCAGGACCAAGACAGATGAAGTCCAACACAGAACGATCAAAAGCTTGATAAACAAGATCAAAATAATGCTGTCTTAATGGGAGAATTACTCAGTGTTATTGTGCTGCAGCAGCCTTTAATGGTGGATGATTGAATGGACGTTTAAACTGGTTTCTATGGGAGGTGTCTTCCCCCCTCCTTCCCAAGAGAAAAAATGAAGGAACAGCACTGAAGTTTAGCAAGAAAAAAGCTTTGTGTTTCATTTTTTTTCTCTGCACATTTTATGTCTGCCAACTTGAAATATTAATCTGACCGTGACCGGATACCTCTGGAGCCATTGCATAAAAACAGAAAGGGGGGGGGGGGGGGGGNNNNATGGTTCATTATGGAGTATGTCGTCTCACCTTTCGGGCCCCGGGTGGAGTGGGATTGAAGATCTTCGCCTGCATGTCCGAGGGCAGGTTGGCGTAGATCGGCAGCACCAGCAGCTCGGCTATTTTGGATCCGAGCCGCCTACATCGCTCCTGGAGCAGTTCGCAACATGCCTCGATCTCCTCCTGCAAGACACGAATACCAGGAAAATACATTTTTAATTCATTCTTTTTTCTACCATTATCCTGTTCTCTAAAGTCTTACTGTATGTATATTAGGTTTTCATCTTGATTTTTCTTGCTTTTAGTTCGTATTAGAGCTGGGTGATATGGACCAAAACTCATATCCCGATATATTTAGGCTGAATATTGATTCACGATTTATATCAAAATATTTTTTTCCGTTAAGTGAGCTAAATGTTCAGTCAAAGTCAAATATTACATGTCACAAGTAGTTTTACCAACTATTTCAATGAACAGTTGCAAAAACAAATACCGGTAAACAGGTTTCTTTACCTGGTTCAAAATCAGCTGTTCAAATAACAATTTAAAAATATATACTTATAACAACAGGAGTAACTTTTTTGGAAATCATAAAGCTCCCTGTAAGGTGCACATTAAAAAAATATCTTAAATAAAAATAGCTCCTAAAAAATTGAAATTGAAATAAATATATGCAAAGTATCTTTTTAGTTTAGTTTGACAACTGAATGCATTATTAAAAATCAAATTACAGATTTTCTTCTCCTTTATAACAAATATAAGATATAGGGCTGAAATCGATATAAACGATATGGTCTCATTCCATATCTCTATTTAAAAAGTATTGACATATGTCTTTTATCGATATATCACACAGCCCTGGTTTGTATCATAAGAATTTCCAGGATCAATAAAGCTATTCTGATTTTGATTCAGAATACCTCACTTATCAGAGCCCTGGCGAATTATCTCAGGATCTATCTAATTTGCAAGTATCCCCCAGTCTTTTCTGATGCTGGATGCACACAGTACCTGCCCAGTGAGGAAAACCAGAACATCTCCCGGAGACTGAGTGACGTGGATCTGCAGCACTGACACCACGCATGCCTCCAGGTAGTCTGCCTCTGGAGCCTACACGAGACAACATGCATAGAAGTTGTTGTACTTTTGGGGGGGAAAGGGTCACCTGGGTGTGTTCAGACAACCTACACATTTAACCACGAGTGCAATTTTTTAAGGGTCCGGGTTAAATCCCCTCTCTTACTTTAGTGTAGAAGATGTCGACGGGGAACCTCCTGCCAGGGATCCTGAAGACGGGCGCGTCGTCGAAGAAAGAAGAGAAGCGCTCCGTGTCCAGAGTGGCGCTGGCCACCAGCACCTTCAGGTCTGGTCGGAACCGGGCGATGTCTTTGATCAAGCCGAACAGGATGTCCGTGTGGAGGGTTCGCTCGTGGGCCTCGTCGATGATGATAACGCTGGAGGAGGCATTCGCAGCGTGAGGGTGAGTGTAGCGCAAATTTTGACGCGTGATGAGAAAGCAGGGAAACTAATCTAATGCGACTCTTAAGAATATGTGTGTGTGTGTGTATGTGCGTGTATGCGTTACCTGTAGCTGGCCAGATCGGGTTCGGTGAGGAATTCTCGCAGCAGCATGCCATCCGTCATGTACTTCAGCACCGTTCTCTCGGACGTGCAGTCCTCAAAACGAATGCTGTAACCCACCTAAACGAGGCAGTGCGGTAAACACAGATGCTGGTTTTGCTCATGTGATGGTTATTTTTTGAACAGAGAATCTGACACGATGAAGCCAGTGAATGAAGAACCCAGAATCTTACACTTAGGAGTGGAATGCAATAAAAAAAAAAAAACTATCTAATTAATTAGAGGCTTTGTAATCAGTTAATGGATTAATCAATGTTTTTTGGTATATGACAATCACATGATAGAGACATACTTAGATTTACAACAACAAGAAATTGTTTATTTTGCATCAGTCTGACAATGGCACTGTAAATTATAAAGTTGGATCAGACGTCGCATTTTCTAACCCCTCAGTTTATACTCCTGTGTCGCGGAGCCTCTGCGGAGCCTAAGCGCGGGGGTCCGTGGCCCTCTATACTGTGCTGTCGGGGTTGAGTGACGCCCTGCGGGTCACCTTGAGATGGAGACTCTCGAGGTGGATATTTGGAGACTGTGGGAGTTCCGAAACTGCTCAGGAAGTGCACTGTGCATCAGTGTGATTGGTGGACCAGGAACTCGTACACTGACAAACGGTCCGTGTTGTCTGGAGTGGGAACTGTGATCAGCTGCGTTATTTTTTTCTTATACCATCATTTTTTTAAATTAATGAATCGTAATTAACCCGTTAAAGTACCACCCCTCCTTACACTGCCCCTGGTTATAGACTCACCTCGTTGCCAAGCTTGACGCTCATTTCCTGTGCCACTCTGGCAGACACCGACATGGCTGCCACCCTGCGAGGCTGCGTGCATCCGATCTTCATGCCGCCATTAGTGTATCCCTGAGAGGGGAAGCACAGGTTTCAATACTCAAAATCAAGACTGGAATTTTTCGCACCCTTAAATACTACAACCTGTCCCTTGCTGTGTAGGTCATTTCCTCCAGCTAATATCTTGATACCTAATACAATTAAGCATGTGCTGTTCATCATTATTTACAATATCTACAAAGAATCAGATGTTTCATGTATTAAATTGTGGTCTAATACAATAAAGCGTGTGCTGTTCATCATTATTTACAATATCTACAAAGAATCATATGTTTCATGTATTAAATTGTGTCTACATTGTAAATCTACACCTGTTTGGAACCAGTGAAAAAGAAAAACGTTTTCATACAAAAAGTCTGAAAATATTTCTAGAAATCTCGAGCTGTGGAGAGCTGCCTTAGAGCTCGCTTCTGCACTCACATTCTCCAGGAGGTACTGTGGGATTTGGGTGGTCTTGCCCGAGCCCGTCTCCCCCTCGATGACGAGGACCTGGTGTTCGTTGATGGCGGCCAGCAGGTCTTCGCGGTAGGGGAAGATGGGGAGGCTGCGTCGGACCTCCTGCATGGATTGTTTCTTCATCTCTGCTTGGGACAGAGACGGAGCCTCCTGCTCCTGAGTGCGACAGGACCAAAAAAGGGAACTCTGAGGTCATGCTGCCACTTATTCACACACATCAATACAAAATGTTGACTCCTCCGTCTAACGTCAGCATCGAGTAAAATGTGATTCACAATCCAAAGTCTGTGCATTTTGTTCAATTTCTGGCTGGATGTTTTGCACTTATTACTCCAGCAAGAAGGAATTCAGGATTGTGCCATAAAGCAGACAAGAAGCAGAACTTTCACCAACTACCGTTGCAAGAATACCTAAAAAAACCAACAACAAAAACTCCTCACCTTCTCTGTCTGAGTCCCCTTCATGGTGATGGCGGTGCTGATGAAATTGATCATCTCGTCCTCCTCCAGGATCAGCTGGTACTTCTCCTGCTCGTGCTTCATTCCCTGCTCACGCTCCCTCTTGGCCCCGAAGCTGAGCGAGGCCGTCTTCAGCCGCTCCTCCTCCCAGCGGCCTTGCTCTCCGCCCAGCTCCATGGGGGTCTCCTCCAGCTCCAGGTCCCTCTGCGGCACCTCCTGGCCAGCGGAGAGGGGAGGCGGCGAGAGCAGACAGTGAGGAGGAGAGAACCAGATGATACATGGTGGGGTTCGTCAGTGCAACCTACCTTGTTTCTGGTCTCCTCCGGCATGTAATATCTGTTCTTCCTCTCCTCGTGTTCTTTGACGCCAGCCTTTTTATAGTCCTTAGCGAGGTCGCGTAGAGTTTTCTTGTATTCCAGTTCCTTCCTTTCCCGATCGGTCAGGTTGTCTGACGAGAAAAGGTACTCCTCGTCATGGATTTCTGCGTCTAGGTCCTCCAGCTTCTCCTCCTCCCTCTTCTTGAGGTAGTCCCAGCGAGAGCGTTTCCTCAACTCTGGCAACTAGTGAGAAGGCAAGGTGCACAATTGCAAAGCATTCAATAAATCCCACGTGAACCCTTTTACCATCAGTAGAATGCGTTTTCCACGAGAAGTCAGAGCACCCACCATGTTTTTCTGGTCATCTTCCGCCATCTTCAATCTCTTCTGAGCTTCTTCATAAGCCTGGACAAAAAACAACCAAGACAGCAGATGTTTACCGGGCGCACGCAAAGGGTCACGCTGAAAAGACGCAGAGCCTTTGGAGGAACTCCCTCATTTCCCACCTTTTTGTCAGTCCTCTCCGTTATGTTGCGGGTCTTGTCTTTGTCTTTCTGCTTCACCCTCTCGGCAAACGCATCTCTCTCCTCGATGTCCTGCTGTCGCTCTCGCTCTTCTTTCTCCCATTCCTCTTCTTCCTCCTCTTCTTTCGCGACACCCTTGTTGACTTGACTTGAATTGCCCC
>CAESWR010002088.1:2199-12885 GCA_903171835.1 Mullus surmuletus
AGCTACTTTCACCCTGTAGTATAATCAGTATTGCCCCCCCCCAACTCTTTTTCCCTTAGTTTTGACCCCCTCTATGTCCCACAGTACATCCAGGCCGAGCCCCCCACCAACAAGTCCCTGTCCAGCCTGGTGGTCCAGCTGCTCCAGTTCCAGGAGGAGGTGTTCGGCCGTCATGTCAGCAACCCTCCGCTCACCAAGTTGCCGGTAAGCGTCCTCTTAAAATGACCATTTTGCCGCCGAGACTCTCTAACTCTAACCTGCTGCGTTCTGTGCCCGGGCAGATGAAGTGTTTCGTGGACTTCAAGGCGGGCGGGGCGCTGTGCCACATCCTGGCCGCCGCCTACAAGTTCAAGAGCGACCAGGGATGGTAAGGCCTTCTTTCTAACTGTCAGGGGAAGCGGCGCTGTCGGTAAGGGATGCACCGGTCCGCTTTTTTTCACTTTCGGGCACCGATATCTAAGGTTTAGTATCGTCTGATACCGATTCGATACCGATACAGAAAAACGGGGCTGAATTACAGATACAAATGTAGTGAATTACTCATTTATTTAATATCTGTGCACCAGTACAGCAATCTTAAATAACCCAATGTAAGATAATAAAGGAGCTGAAGCGGACTGGCTGAATACAGCTGTGGTCCCTGATGTAAGAGGGGCGATGATGTCCATCCTCTCAGTCGCAACCTGTGGCCGAAAGTTTTTTCATTTACACTGAATAGATCTACCTATGGACGGGCCCATTGTCACGCTACCAGATCTATGAATTCTCCTTGATATCGGATCAGTGCATCCCTAGTTGTGGGTGAAGTTTTGAATGGCGGCGCTCAGTCTGATTTTGGCTGTGTAGCCGTTTCGTGTGTAACTCCAGTCTAATTTCCTGGTAGGCGCAGGTTTGACTTCCAGAACCCGTCCAGGATGGACCGAAACGTGGAGATGTTCATGACGATCGAGAAGTCCTTAGTGCAGGTGAGTCTTTCTCAGCACGTCTCCCGCAGTTCATTTTTATTCACCGTGTAACGCCCGCCGCTTCTTTCCCCGCGATTTCATCACGGCACCGCTGTAAGTTTGTTTTTAATTGTAGCCGCGGCTGTCAGCTCTGGCGCGAACTGCTTTTCTGTTGCTGTGGGCGCCGGAGCGAAATGATTGCCAAGTGTTTGAGAGGTTACGCGTCTCCTCTGGTTACATCATTTTTGTGAGGCATCTGAGGCTTCCTCCGCCGCACAGTTTAAAACAGTGAATGCCTGCCAGTTACTCACTTTTCATCTACAGTAATCCGACCTACAGCATCCAGGGTTCTAATAACGCAGGTCCCGACGTCACACAGTTTTTTGAATATACCTTTATTTCAGAACAACTGCCTGACTCGACCCGTCATCTACCTGAGCTCCGACATCGAGCCAAAGCTGCTTGGGAAACTGAAAGACATCATCAAAAGGCATCAGGTGTGTTGTTTTGTTTTGTAACAGCGCACGACTGATGGAGTGTTTTGTTTGAAATGTAAGATTTGCATCCTACTTTGGCCTCCGCTCATGTGTTAACTCTCTCCACAGGGCTCAGTGACCGAGGACAAGGCCTCCAGCTCGCACGTCGTCGTCCCCATCCCCACCAGCTTGGAGGAAGGTGAAGCTCCAGACGTTTTTGTCCTTTCATTTTTGTGTTTCTTGTTTTTATTTTTTTTTCGTTCGGAATCCCACTGCACTTTCCCTCAATATCCTCTCTCCTCTTTCCGGTCCAGAGGAGTGGGTGCGTCCTGTAATGAAGAGAGATAAGCAGGTGCTGCTCCACTGGGGATACTTTCCTGACAGGTGGGTTTGTAGTCAAAGTTAAACGGCTGAATGCAAACTGAAGGGACTTGTTTAGTGTAGCGTGCAGAAACAGCTTTTCTTCAAACGTCCTCGAGCGTGGAAGGGATATTTTAGAGACTCAGCCATGTCGTCTCATCGAATTTGTGTTCTAAAGGAACAATTAACGGTTTTCTGCATATTTTTCCCGAGCTTTTTACCAAACTTTTCTACAACAATAAGTCACACATAAGTCCTAAGTAGCTTCATCGTTCTCTGCCTTGACCTTTGACCTCTCCCCATTTAGCTATGACACCTGGATCCCAGCCAGTGAGATCGAGGCTGCTGTGGAGGATCCTCCGAGTCCAGAGAAGCCCAGAAAGGTATCTCATCGTCATTCAAAAGTCTTTAAATGGATCCTTTCTTCACATATTTTTCACAGCGCAAATCACTTTCTTTGCTCAAAATGTTTCACGATTTCACAAAGTTGAGCCGTTTTTGACGTATTAGTCGATTCAGATTTTTCAGTTTTTGTTTTTTTTGCACAACATGTGTCTGTTAGAGTGGGTTACATGTATGTAAGAGTGTGGCTTTTGTTTGATATATTTCCTACCCGTGCAAAAGCTTTCAACAGTGACAAGCTGCAGCAAATTGGCCGGCTGTGGCACTTGGCTGAACCCAGCGCAGCTTCAGAGGCTCTTATTGTTTTATTCAGAGCGCCGCTCGCTCAAGGCGGTCAGCTCACTAAGACGTGATCGCAGCGAGCGCTGAAGCGTGCAAACGTTTAGAGCGGCGCTTTCACAGGCATTAATAAGCACGCCGGATGAGTTTTGAGCTGAAAGATCCCATCGCTTTGTTTACCCACAGCCGAGTGGAATTGGATCATCCTCAATTGGCAGCTTCTAACTGACAGAATTGAATGTTAAATCACAAATTCCCTCCTTCTTGTTGCTGACAGGTTCATTTAATATCTGACTGAAATGTTTTCTCATGATTCCTGAAATCCTTTTTAATACAGCGTTTGTTATCGTGCTGTTTTCTCACCGACGCCTTTGTTCCGTTGTTGTCTACAGGTCCATGCGAAGTGGATTCTGGACTTGGATCAGTACAACGAGTGGATGAACGAGGAGGACTACGAGGTGGGTGAGGGCTGCCCAAAGCGGAAGAGGATATCAGCCAAGACACTGACCGACGAGGTGACCACGCCCGACGAGCGGAGAGACAAGAAGCCCTCCAGCGCCAAGAAGAGGAAGCGCTCTCCGTCGCCGTCGCCAACCCCTCCGCCGCAGGAGAGCAAGAAGAAGAACACTAAAAAAGGGTCCGTGGCCAGCTCCTAACACCTGGTGGCACATGGACAGCTCTTACAAGAAAGGGTCAGAGGTCAGAAACAGCAGTAAGACAAGTTTCCTGTGTCCCGACAGGCCGACGACCCCGTACACCAAGTCCAAACGGGGCCAGAGGGAGGAGGAGCAGGAGGACAGTAAAGACATGGATGAAGCGTCACCTGTTCCAGCGTCGGAGGAGGGAAATCCAGCAAAGACAAGTGCGCACCCAAACACACACCTCCAACACACATTCATATCAGACCTGGGCCATATATCAATATAAAACATTTATTGATATTTTTTTAGAGGAGATATGGAGTGAAACCATATCGTCTATATTGATTACAGCCCTATATAGTATATTTGTTATAAAAGAACGGAAATCTGTTATTCGATTTTGATAAGCCGTTCAGTTGTCAAACTAAACTAAAAAGTTTGGCAGATATTTTACTTTTCTTATATTTGTTTAAAAAAAAGATTGCTTATTTTACTTTAGGGGTTGTTTTTATTTAAGGTATTTTTTTAATTTGCACCTTACATGGAACTTTATCATTTCAAAAAAGTTACTCCTGTTGTTGTGTTTAAATTGTTATTCGAACAGCTGAGTTTGAACCAGGTGAAGAAACCTATTTATTTGTTTTTGCAACTGTTCATTGAAATAGCTGGTCTCAATACTACCTGTGACATGTCATATTTAACTTTGACTGAACATTTAGTTCACTTTGCGGAAAAAATATTGGGATATTATATACCGTATATCAGTGTTCAGCCTAAACGTATTGGGATATGAGTTTTGGTCCATATCGCCCAGCTCTAATTCATTCATATCAGGTCTTTTTCTGTCAGCGTTTGTTATTGACACATTTTTTTATATTTGTTTTAATGTGTAGATAGCACCAAGAAGGACTCTGATTCGACTCCTGTCAAGGGAGGAACAGACATGGGTGAGTTTATGAGAGAAACGTGTGCGGAGCTATCCAAGTATATTTGGTGACACCATTTATTTCTATTAAGTAAGCTACTTGGTAATTACAAAAGTTGCAGTGGAGTGCTCAAAATTCCCATTGGAACACATTCTGCTGCCATATTAATCTTATTCATGTAAATTGGTGTTTGGTATTTATAAAGTCAAAAGTAATTGAGCTGACTTTTGTCCTTGTCTTTCATCACTTCATCTTCCCTTTGTGTTTTGGAACAGACGAACAAGAGGACGAGTCCATGGAAATAACAGGGAAGGTAAGAGGACAATTTTGGAGTTAAAAAAGTGTGTGAAAATTAGGGGTGTCCCGATGCAACTTTTTCACTTCCCGTACGTTACCATTATTGCAGCCTTGAGTATTGGCCGATACCGATATCAATACGATAGGATATTGGCACGAATCATACATACTTTTATTACTTATTTTGTAGTATGGAATGTTAGAAAAGGCTTGATCAAGTGATTATTACTCAAACAGAGAACAATAGTCAGCAACAGTGGGTACGAGAAAAGCTGACCTATTTATTACATACATTTAAACCCTAAATTTCGGATATTTGAATATTGGATCGGGACCACCCTAGTGAAAATCCCGCAAAACAAGTGAGCACAGTGAATCCGCCGGCGTACGTGAACTGTGAGTGTGTTCCTACAGGAAGAGGAGGAGGGCTCTCCCAGTGTGAAGGGCGAACCGGTGAAAGGCTCGGACCTTCACGAGGACAACGTGACCGAGCAGACCCACCACATCATCATTCCGAGCTACGCGGCCTGGTTCGACTACAACAGGTGACACCAAAATTGGCGCAGACACACACGCGAGCAGTGGAGAGTTGAGGGGTAATTGTGAAAGCGAAAAATGAGTCCTCACGGCATCGCTGTTCTTCTCCTCAGCGTCCATGCTATCGAGCGCAGAGCTTTGCCAGAGTTTTTCAACGGGAAGAACAAATCCAAAACCCCTGAGATGTAAGTACCCAGAGTTATTTTATTGTTTTTACAACTTTATTGATCATTTTTCACAATAAAAAACATTTACATGCAGAGAATGTCCAATAAAAGTTCTAATCCCCCCTCACCCCAGTGTGTACCCCCACAACAAACAAATCACTATTCACAGAACCAGACTATATATGGTATTAATACATACACACGCCTAAGACAGATTAGCAAACACAAGAACACACACAAACAAAACAATATAACTCACAGATCACCCAGTTTTCTTTTTAGCTTTTATCTGAATGTGGTCAAAAATTGAACATTTTCCCACCTTTTCAACAGTTACCTGGCATACCGGAACTTCATGATTGACACCTACCGGCTGAACCCTCAGGAGTACCTGACCTCCACCGCCTGCCGCAGGAACCTGGCGGGAGACGTTTGCGCAATCATGAGGTTTGTTGAGCGTTGAAACTGTGTGCAAAATCAGTCACCGGCGCTTTCCAACTTAACAACCCGCCGCTCTCCTGCAGGGTCCACGCCTTCCTGGAGCAGTGGGGACTCATCAACTACCAAGTGGACTCCGAGAGCCGGCCCACGCCCATGGGCCCGCCCCCCACCTCCCACTTCCACGTCCTGGCAGACACTCCCTCCAGTCTGGTGCCCCTCCAGCCCAAGGCCTCCCAGGTGCGCACACACACACACACACGCTCACACAGAGAAACACGCTCCCCGTGCTCTGGTTTACATCCGTCCTCTCTTTCACTGCACCCCGACAGACGCCCGCCACCCAGCAGATGATTCCCTTCCCAGACAAAGTGAAGGAAAAACCGGCCGACCTGCAGAACTTTGGCCTCCGAACTGACATGTACAGCAAGAAAACGGGCTCTGTGAAGGTACGAGTTGAAGTAAAAAAAAGTCTGAGTGCTTCTTTTGCTGTTGTTTGACTTTATTGACAAAGATGGCGTCTCTTCGTGCAGAGCAAGAGTGCAGTGAGCTCTATGAGGGAATGGACAGAACAGGAAACACTATTACTACTTGAGGTATGAAAATTCTTTTAAAACAAACCCCTGATATAAATGACAAGATAATAACAAAAAATGCCACTCTTTCCACCCTCAGGGTTTGGAGATGTACAAGGACGACTGGAACAAGGTGTCGGAGCACGTGGGCAGCCGCACACAGGACGAGTGCATCCTGCACTTCTTGCGGCTGCCCATTGAAGACCCCTACCTTGAGGACAGCTCCTCGTCCATGGGACCGCTGGCCTACCAGCCAGTACCTTTCAGCCAAGCGGGAAACCCCGTGATGAGCACGGTGGCGTTCCTGGCCTCCGTGGTCGACCCTCGTGTGGCCTCGGCTGCGGCGAAGTCGGCTCTGGGTGAGAAGTTTGACCTGAGTTTCCTCTCTGACGTGTCTCGATTCCAGTTCACATTACAAACAGATTTCAAAATGAAATGACTTGTTCTGATATGATACCAATATCACATCCTTGAGTATTGACCGATACCGATATCGATCAGATATGATATCAGCACAAATCATACATACTTTTATTACTTATTTTGTAGTATGGAATGTTAGAAAAGGCTTGATTAGGTGATTTTACTCAAACAGAGAACAATAGTCAGCAACAGTGGCTATGAGAAAAAGTGACCCATTAATTATTAACTAGTGGGTTACATAAAGTTTAACCTTGAACGTAAGAATATTCTACAATTGAATTAAAGAGATACAAATTCAAATAGAACCACTAGAAGTGCTGAAGCTGAGACTGGAATGGACTGCTTGTATCGGAATGGTTATATTGCAGATTTTAGATGCAGTCAGATATAATCCGATACTCGTTTTTTTGCTATTGGACAGATATCAATATCATATCCGGTCACCACTACTTGTTGGGGACCTTTCTTTTCCTTTTCTCCTCTGATCTCATTCTTCACCATCGTCATTACTCATATTTAATCTCTGTCTTTCAGAGGAGTTTTCCCGTATGAAGGAGGAGGTACCTGCAGCCCTGGTTGAGGCTCATGTGCGACGAGTGGAGGAGGCAGCGAGGGTCAGTGGGCGACAGGACCCTCTGTACGGCTTGGAGGGGAGCGGCATCGCTGGAACTGGCCTGGAGGAGGGAGAAAGACCCGGTTAGCTTAACAAACACACAAATCGTGCAAAAATCACAGAGGAAGTTTCGCTATAATTTAATGTATCTGATTGTGTTTCCCATGTAGATGAAAACAACGATGAAAGCAAGAATGAGAGCCAATCGAATGAGGAGAAGAGGGAGGCTAAGGTAGAGTGTGATGGTCTGATGTCACACTGTTTCTTTGAATGTTCTGCTCGTCTAATACTGAGACTCTCACAGGATAGCAAAGATGGAGCAGCCGAGGAAGAGGAAAAGCAGGCGGAGAACGGGAAGAAAGAAGAAGAGAGAGGAAGGGAAGCCGAAGGCGAAAGGGAGGCTGACAAAACCGAGCCGGAGATGGGTACGAAAAGGACATCTTTGTCAGATTCAGGAAGTTCTTGAGAAAGGTGGGACATCTTGTGCATTTTTTTTCTTCCTTCCTTCCTTTTAGGTGATGGGGAGAAGGAGAAGGATGGAAAAGAGGGAACAGAGGAAGGACAAAGAGAAGCCGAGAGCGAGGGGGAGAGGAAGGCCAAGGTGGAGCGAGACGTGGGAGAGGGGAATCTGGCCACCGCCGCTGCATCGGCTTTGGCTGCTGCAGCTGTCAAAGCCAAGGTAGAGTTCATCCTCCAGCAGTAAAGAAGCAAACAAATTAGTCAAAAAAGTGCTTTAGTGTATTTTTTGTATACAGACATTAGTCAAACTGTACAGACAAACAGTACCTGTACAACTGCATATTGAAATATTTTAACGATTCATGATTATCGTCAGTTTATCGTGACCGCCCTATTTTCAAGTAGAGGTTCTTTTATATTTTCTTTTTTTCAGATAAGTACGTGTGAGTTTACAGTTGGTGAAAATGTAGACGGTCCCTAACTCCTCTCCCCTTCTTTTTCGTTGGTAGCACCTGGCTGCAGTGGAGGAGAGGAAAATCAAATCTCTGGTGGCTCTGCTGGTAGAGACCCAGATGAAGAAACTGGAGATCAAACTGCGACACTTTGAAGAACTGGAAACCATCATGGACAGAGAGAGGGAGGCTGTGAGTGTTGGAGGCTGGGATTTGTAGTCCATATATTTCCAGTGTTAAACCTCTAACTTTGTGCTGTTCTGTGTGCGCGTGTGTGTGTGTGTGTGCGTGCAGTTGGAGTACCAGCGGCAGCAGCTGTTGGCCGACCGTCAGTCGTTCCACATGGAGCAGTTGAAGTACGCTGAGATGAGGGCTCGCCAGCAGCACTTCCAGCAGATCCAACACCAGCAGCACAGCCAAGCCGGGGGTCCGCACGCCAACCAGGCCGCCCCGGCCCCACCGCCGCAAGGCCCGGCCGCAAGCCAGCAAGCTCCCAGCACACCAGCGCCGCAGCCGGCCCCCAGCCCTGCACCTCCAGCCTCCTCCACCCCGGCCCCCGAGTCCCAAGCGCCTTCGGGTGCCCACACCTCGCCCCCTTGCCCCCCAGGCCAGGCCGCGACTGCCCACTCCAGCTCCAGCACTACACCTGTACTTCATGGTGAGTAGTTTTATTTAATCAAATATGGCAGTAAGGATGATTTGGGGCACAAACAGTAATTTTCAAAGCAAATTTAGAAGGGATAGTTCAGATTTTTTGAAATGAAGTTGTATGACATCCTCACCATCAGTGTCATTCATCAGCAGTGACTTTTCCCCCACTGCGCCCCGTGAGCGGAGTTCTGGCCCAGTTTCGGTGTTGCAGAAAGTAGTTCCTTCTAGTTGCTGGGGTTGCAAGGGTAAAGCGTTTTGCTCCAAAAAAACAATTAGCGTTCAAAAGAGTGAACCATTTGCATCACGAACTTCATCACAATCACCTCGTACTATTTTCCCTACGTTCGTATCACTGCGCGCACCATCATCAGCTGTTTCATGGCGTTTACATGCTTTGGAAGGAGACCACTGCGACATGTCTTCTCTCGCGTCGCAGCAGTCTCCTTACGCCTCTTTCCTCCTTCAGCTGATGATGGTGTGCACAGTGATATGAAGGGAGGGAAAATAGTACCGGGTGATTGCGAGTTCGGACTTTGCAAATGGATTACTCTTTTGAACGCATATTATTTGTTGGAGCAAAACGCTTCATCCGTGCGAACCCAGCAACTAGACGGAACTACTTTCTGCAACACGGAAACTGGGCTGGACAGTGGGGGAAAAGTCACTGCTGATGATGCTGACACTGACGGTGAGGATCTCATACAACTTCATGTCTAAAAATCCGAACTATCCCTTTAAAAGCGGACTGCATCAAATAGTCCATCTTTTTTAATCATTTTTTTCCAACATCGCAGAGCCCAACGCCCCTCTTCCCGGGGAAACACTCCATCCCTCAGCTCCGGTTCCACCTCCACAGTGAGTGACGAACCATCGTCTGAGAAATCTGAAAGACTCTGACCACTTTTTAATTCCTGCCTGTATCATCCGAAATGAAGAAAACAAAGTAAGAGAACACATTTTAACATTCTCTCAGCTTTTTTTTTTTCTCTTCGACTGGACAATTGATTGCAAGAAAGAAAAAAGAAAAAAACATTCTAAATCAAGTCAATTCCACTCTGAATTATTCCCACTTTTGAATTGAAATCCAGAGAACGCCAATGAAGAATATTGATTTTCAGACACGAAAGCAGCTCATCCGGTGTGGTCAGCAACATCACTCCATTATTTTATTCAAACTTCGACGTCTGGTACACTAAGAAGGTCTTAATATGCTGGCGCTGGAGGAGAAGAAGAGAAAAGACTCATCTTTTGTTCATCAGTGTTACGGAAATTGTTGCATTTATTTCCCGCAACAGTTTGTCAAAAGCTTATGAGGTCTCACGCTTCATAACCCCCTCCCCCCCCCCCCGTACTCGAGGTACTAATTGAAATATGTGTAATGAAGAGAAAAAAAATGCACTTTTAACGTTTCCCTGGGTCTCACTGAAAGACTTGAAGCATCCGTGAAATTGAACTTTAGCACTTATTTTATCCTTTTGCTGTCTTAAATGCTTTTTGATACCGAAGGTTTGATTGGGAGCTTTTATTCTTTCGCTCTAGTTTTATTCACATGGGCAGTGGTCACTCTACAGGGTCTGGCCTGAAGGTCACATGTCTAAAAGAAGAAAAAAAAAAAAAAAAAGTCGAATGAAAAAGGAAACATTCAAATCAGAAGCCTGTTTGAAATTACCTTGAAGTTTGGATGCAGTTTGAGACGATGTACTGTAAACTGGAGTTTCTGTTACGATACTTTTGAGAAGCTTTTCGCAGCTTTCGTGATCCCGAGACGGGGGGGGGGACGTATGAAAGTCCTCATCTGGAGCTCCGTCCGAGCGAAGTCGTCGTCGCGGACAGACTTCCTTTTAATTATCCCGACCATGATATCCCTTTTTTCGCCAGCACTTAGAAAATAAGCGAGGAGCTCCATCGGGGTGAGCTCGTCGCCGCGTAGGTTGTAGTTATCGTGAGGAATGTAGTATTGCTCGAAAAGGAACGATTGGGAATAAGGTGTCTTTTCATCGTTTGTGCTCATTGCTAAACCAAAATGTTTTTGTTTTTTTTTTCTTT
>CAESWR010002088.1:69919-93297 GCA_903171835.1 Mullus surmuletus
GCAGAGCGAGCGTTTAGCGTGACGCGCCAAAAAAAAAAAGAAAAAAAATATATATCACAGGGCGCCAGAATAAGTAATTGTGGGATTATACTTTTGGGGTCCGTTAGTCAGCCCGTTCCGCAGTGTTCGCCCCCTCGAAGCCGGCCGCCCAGCCCCAATTTCACGCTATCTACACCTCTCCTTGCAGAGTCAGGCGGAGGCCCACTATAAGGGGAACCGCCACGCTCGCAGGGTGAAGGGCATCGAGACGTCCAAGACATCTCGCCTCCAAGATGGCGACAAGCAGCACCCTCCCACGACGGCCTCCCCCTCCCCGTCGGGCCCCTCGCCGTCCAGCCCGGAGCCGGAGTCAATTAAGCAGGGTGAGTGTCACCTGCGACAGGGGACACACCGGGGGGCGCCATCCGCATCCAAAATGGCGCAGATGTTCATCACAGCTGTTACATGAAAGGGCTTTTGAGGATGATGATGTCATTCTAAATTTGATCAGCTAGGAATTCGCAATCACTCACAATCTGGAATTTATCCAAACGTGTGATGATCGTTCTCGAAAAAGAAACTACACGCCTCAAAAGAACATTATTTCAGTCAATAATTTCTCCCCTTGAATAATACAAATTGGCGTTTTATTTTATAAGCCTGATTAATCACCTTTACAATGAAATACAACTTGTAAGGATTGTGCATCCATAGAATGAGCAACACAGCTAAACGTGTGGGTAACGCCCTCCAAAAATGTACCAAATCATTGTCATTGTCATCATCATCATACAACAACAACTGATATTATTAAAGGGGAGAAATTATTGACTTAAAATAACGTTTCCGAACTTTCCTTGAGGGGTTTATTATCCACCTAAATTATTTCTTTTTTTGCTGTTTACAGATGATGCTCAATCCTCTCCCAGCGCCAGCGAGTCACCTTTAATCCCTATCCGCCTCCCGACACCCACGCTGACCCCTGCAGATGCAGAGTGCCCCCTCTTGCCTTCCGTCAGCGCGCCCTTGCCACTCTCTCCCTCCGCCGTCCTGGGCACGACCCCGATGGAGACGGCCCCCGCCACCGCCGCCGCCACCGCCACCCTTCCTGACACCCCGTCCCCGGCGCCGAGCCCTTCCTCGGGAGAGTCGGAGGAGGAGAAGGCCAAGAAGTTACTCTACTGCTCCCTGTGCAAAGTAGCAGTTAATTCCCTCTCGCAATTGGAGGCACACAACAAAGGTACGTATGTTTGTGAGAGGCAAGTCTAAGTGGGGACTGTTGCTCTTGAGAGGGGATGCAAAAAAAGGGCAATGAGTGCGTTACTGCCACTCGGTGGTTGCAGGCAGCACAACAGCCACGCATTGTCTCATTCAGTTATCGGGGTGTCCTGATCCGGTATCGATATCGGTCCACTATCAGCAAAAAAAAAGTATCAGATTATATCGACCTGCATCTAAAATCTCCAATATAAGCAGTCCATTCCAGACTCCGCTCCTGCACTTCTATGTAGAATATTCTTAAGGTCAAAATGTATGTACGCCATTGGTTAATAATAAATGGGTCAGTTTCTCTCATAGCTACTGTTGCTGACTATTGTTCTCTGTTTGAGTAATATCACTTGATCAAGCCTTTTCTAACATTCCATACTACAAAATAAGTCATAAAAGTATCATTCGTGCTGACATCAGTTCGCTATCGGTATCGGCCAATAAGGCTGCAATATCGGTATCATATCTGAAATGAAAAAGTTGGATCAGGACACACCGACTCACTTCATGTCATCATCTCATCAAATAAACAGCCTCCGTCGACACTAACAGCTTATGCTCATTGTGCTCCAAGGTACCAAACATAAAACTATTCTGGAGGCTCGGAGCGGACTCGGACCCATCAAAGCGTACCCACGTCTGGGTCCCAAACCCAGCCCTGAGCAGGGCGGGGAGCTGTCCTCTGACCCAAACACTCAGGAACGCACCTTCCACTGTGAGATCTGCAACGTCAGAGTCAACTCCGAGCTGCAGCTTAAGCAGGTGAGACGGCTGCGAAAAAGCTTTCACTTCCGATTCGCTTCATGCTTCGGCCTCAGTGTCTGACATCAGTTTTGTATTGTAGCATATATCCAGCCGGAGGCATCGAGACGGAGTGGCGGGGAAACCCAATCCTCTTCTCAGTCGGCACAAGAAGCGCACAGACTTTATGGTACATGAATTTTCCGGACCTACATTATCCAAGGAGGGCTGTCATGATACAGATAGAGAGATGTATTTCTTTATTCATCTCCGGAGGGAATTTATATTGTCATAGCAGTCGGGTACAATACAGTGGAATGACAATAAATGAAATAAAATACTGCATAAAAAAAACAAAAGAATAAGAAACAATATGTAAACAATATATTAACATGCCTTAAATAGAATACTATATATAATATATAATACTAATATATCAGATTTTCATATCACGATTATCGTGGGCACAAAATGCCACAATAACGATATTACCACGATATCAACCAAAATTTTAGTAATAATGGTAAAATCAATTAAAGTGATCTTTTACTTTATTCATGATTTTTTTTTCTATTTTGGCAAAATAAGTACTATTAAAATGCCTGTTTTATGTGGTATGGATATATGAAAACAGTAGCTGAACAACTGTATAGTGAAAAATAAGCTGTTTTCTGTTGTCAAGTTGCACTGGATCATTTACACAATAGTATTATATGCACATTTTTAAGACGATATTGAAATTTAATATCACAATTACCGTCAATACCGGTATATCACGACAGCTCTCTATCCAATTGTAAAAAAAACTATAGTGCAGCTTCCTGTTGGCATAACCTTTCTTGTCTTTTCTTAAAGGAACTTCCAAAAAATCTCGGGGCGGGACTTTTACCAAACCCCCTGGCTGTAGCGGCGGCCATGGCGGCCGCCGCGTCCTCCAATCAGCTGGCCCTGCGTCACCCGGCGCCCACGTCGCACCCCCACCCGCACCCCCACCTCCTGCAGGGAACGCCCCTCAGCCTGCTGAGACCCGCGCCGGGGCCCATCCGCACCACGCACGGGCCCATCCTCTTCACCCCGTACTGACGAGACGAGAGACCCCCGGGGGGAAAATCAGGAAGAAGCACACTGTGAAGTGGAGGCCTGCAACAATGAGTCATCAAGAGCCCCCCCAAAAAAATGAAATAAAATAAAAATCAGCCAGCACAGCTCCAGCTGGTTTTACTTGAGGAAAAAAAACAAAAAACATAGAAAGTGACTCTTAATGGTGCATACTGTACTGTAGTTGCAGACCGCTGCTGTTCTGTTAGCAGGGAGAGTTATCTGACAAATCGAAGACATTTTACTGAGACTATATATGTTTCCATCTTTCCCGGTTTCCCTGCATCAATAAACTATCTGCGAAATGACAGCAGATGGTCTGAAGAGGAGAGAAATACATTTCAGTCAAGCATGGACCGCTTTGCGCACCCTCCAATCTGCAGCTGACTGATAAATATCTCCATCTATCACACAGTCCACTGTATCCGAGTCGATACCCTACCTCTCTTATGATTTTATTGTTCATATCTGCATCCAAAGCATCAATATTATAAAAAAAAAAAACAAGAATAAGAAAAAGAAAACTCCCTCTGGGTTAGATATTGTAGTTGCCTCTGATGTTAGCTGGTATCATACCGTAGCTGTCAAAGTGTAAGTGGGCTCCTCCACTATAAAAGTTCTGTTTATGTGGAATATTTCAAGGAGGATGACGGCGAGTTCTGTTCCAATGACACAGAAAAAGATTTGTCCGTAGCGTATGTCTAGATTTTAATGTCCGGCCAACTGCACACAGGCCGAATTCACCTCTGTGGGAGCGACGCCGGCGGGTCAGAAGGTCTTAAATCGGAATGATGCACATCAGCTACAGCGATAAAGTTGTAGCAAAGAAGTATTTGTAACAGGAGAGCTATGCAGATATCAGTGTTTGGATGTGCTCGGATGGAGAGGACAGAGAAAAAAAAGTCAGGGAAGACCGAAGTTACTCTCTTTAGTCTAAACTTTATGATCCCCGAGATGGTTTCTGAGAAGCAAGCATAAAATCTGACTAAGCACAGGGGTAAAGTAGTGAGACGCCTGCATGTTAATTACTTCAAAACGCATTCAAAAAAGATCTTTTCGTGCTTTCCTCCCTGCTAGAAAGCAGGAAAGGCTTCCTGTGGAGTAGTTGCAAACACTGTGAGCACAGCGGGACAGTGGCCGAGGTACACAGCAGCAGGTTATTGCAATATGTGCACATGTAACTACCACGTTTTCACCACGACCCGCCACGAGAAGCGTGGAGACGGTGGGACGAAAGACACCAGCATTAGCCAGAAGAGAAGAGGACCACAAACACAGACGAGTAGTTGTATGCAACAAACAACACATCCTTTTTGATAGCGCTATAAGCCTGTAGTCGGGGTTCAAAATTCAAAACAAAAAAAATATGTTTGTCTGCTCTGCTTTGTGTACTCTCCAACTCAACATGAACTGTCATGGCGGCTCGTGAAACATTAGCGGGAAGCTTTAGGAAAATGGAAACTGTAGCAATACTTTCAGCACTCCTGCTAATTTTTCTTGTTAACTGCAATAAATGAAAAAAAAAAAAATGAAAATGTCTACAAAATGTATTCATTGTTATTTAGGAGAAGTGTATTGAAACATTAATGTAAATGTAGATTATTTAAAATATAAGAAAAGGTACATGTTGGGGCTTCCTAATTGTTAAATGAAAATAGAATTATACACAGAATCATTAAACTGAGTTTATGATAGAAACAAATGTGGATTGGTCTTTTTTTTGTTTTCTCTACAGAACTCGGAGGACTTGATTTTGATAACCTGATGTGCAAGCATGACACAACTGAGAAGCATGCGGAGGAGACTTATTTTAGACATTTGTTTCCTGGTTTGTGTATTTTGTGCGAAGCGCAGCTGTATTTCTACAATCCACCCATTTGTCGACTTATATAGTGTTACCAACCATTCTTGTATGAATAAGCACTGTTCTGCACGAAACTCAAACTTTTATAGGAGCACTTTCAGCCGCCTTTTTCAGCGCAAGCTTTGACGTGAACCAGCGGATTTACTCAGCTGTCTCTCATCACACTAACGAGGCTCCGCAGCTTAATTAGTGTGATTGGCAACACTTGTGTCTCTATTGTGCCAAAATGGCTGCTGTGTAAATGGTCTTTTAGAACTTCAACTTTAGGAGGAAAAACTATTATAAAAGACCGTAGTCACGATAAATGATAATGATTTGAAAAGCAGGAATAACTAGAAAATTCCTACTTAGAATTCAAAACATGTGTCTAAGGTAATTTGTTGACATTTTCTGACAAGTAATCCACTCACTCTCAAGTAGGGTAAATATCTTCCGACTTGCAAACAGATCTCACAGTTTCCCACCAAAACCTTTAGTAAATGCACGTGGGCTGCATCTAAACCATCAAATCAAATCAATCTCTATTTTTAAAGCACTTTTCACACGGATGAAATGCAACAAAGGTGCTGAACATATTAAAAGCCCTCCCACATACATGCTTGCTCCACCACCATTGGCATCCCAGGGCTGCATCCTTCAGAGGATGCAACCTTTGAATGATGCGTCCTCTGAAGGACACATCTGCCCAAGGATGCATTCTCCCAAGGACCCATCCTTCTAACCCAAGTAGTAATGTTAGCGCCCTTAGGCAAAACACAGGGCTCGAGCGGGATTTGAGCACAGGACCTTCAGTTCTCCAGTCAGTGTCAGTCAGCACTTATTAAAAAACAAGGTAAGATGGGTTGAATCCTACATACATACGTACATAAGCTTGCTTGGTACATTTCAAATATACCCCGTATCATAAAAACACGCAGCCACACGTGAAATACCATTGCATTTTTTTCACAGAGCTTCACTCAATTGTCTATTGTCACCTGCTGCGTTAAGGAAGTTACTGAAATGTTCACTTTTTTTTTTTTTTCAGATGATAATCAGATACTTCCATGCAGGCTTGTGACGTTCCCATTCCCAAAATAACCTTTCTGTTTTTCATTCCAGCCGGTAAAGCGACATGAGATCAGAGTGACGAGCACCTGATGCAGACCGATGAATCCAGGTCAGGCTGCTGCAAATATTTGCCAGAGATCACATCAGCAGAACTGCAAACATTGCGCAAATCACATTTTATGGTTTTCTTGGTCAAGTGTGGTTTACGAGTGCAACCTAAGTGTCTTGTGATTCTCAGTGTGCAAGTGCTGCGAATGGACGCTGTTCCGAAATGTTATAGCCATTCATTACACTGAATGAGTGTGTTTCTGAAGTAAAGAGAAGTGAAGAAATTCTAACCTGTGTTTGTGTGTTTTCAGACTCTCTGGTCTCCATATGTTTCAAAACTAAATGGAATGAGCCTCATCTCTTTGCTGCAATGTGAATAATTCGGTCACGCTGTAAATATTTGTTCTGTGTTGGTGCCAGAGCTCTACTATGAAAACACATTTCTGTGGTTTGGGAAGTTTTATCTTTACCCCAGTGTGTCAGTAAGAGGAAGTCTGCACAAATTCCATCATGTTTTTTATACTGTCGCAGAGCATTCACCCGCACCATCACCACTTCCTAGGCGTCAACAAAAGGTTGTTGTGACAATTGTAAACTACACACACAAACCTCTGTCTCTTTAATGGTGGAAAACAAAAACTTCTAATGTCTGTACGATAAACTACAAAATTTTGCTCTGAAACAGCCAAGTGGTGCACATGTTGTGTGTGCATTTTTTCTTATATTTAAGCATTTTATGAATAAAACAGGCTGGTAGTTAAAGGGCTGTATCAGCAGATAGATGGCAAATACAGAATGATTCTAAAGACATCATCCTCAGAGATTGATGTTTCTCAGATATTCAATTCAACAGATCAAGAAAAGTTTAAAAAACAAAAAAAAAGATCAATTGGTTAATAATGTTTTCCACAATTTCTTCACAAAATTGCTGTAGAAATGAGCAAGAATTCTCCTCTTTGATTCAGAGCCCCAATGAAAACCCTCTGCCTCAATAAAT
This sequence comes from Mullus surmuletus, assembly GCA_903171835.1. Classification (NCBI taxonomy): domain Eukaryota; kingdom Metazoa; phylum Chordata; class Actinopteri; order Syngnathiformes; family Mullidae; genus Mullus; species Mullus surmuletus. Next base: position 76,966 of record CAESWR010002088.1, read on the forward strand.
GTCACCAGAGTGCTGACTAGAGCAACACAGAGAAGTCGTATAATTTGAAGTGACAGGAAATGAGTAATTCAGTGCAGCCGGTCAGTGAAGAGAATGACACATTGAATCAACATTTAAAAGGAACTAAGCTTTATGGTGAGACTTTAGCATCTCTTGCTTCTCTTTACTTTCAATACATTGTATTTATTTGAAACTTATTTTAAAATCTGAAAATATATTTTGAAATGTTCTGAAAGAATTTGCCTCATTTGTTAGAATGATTTAAAAGCATCCAAATAGTTAAAATTATTATATGCAAAGATCTGATAACGGTATATTATATCCTGCGAAAAAACAAACTCAATTCAAAGCTCCGTTTATTCCGTCAAAGTTTCGGTCTATAAGACTTTCATCATCAGCTGGTAGTGATGAAGGTGTACAGACTGAGATGCTGACGGAATAAATGGAGCTTTGATGTGTGCGGGAGAACAGTGTGGATCTTTTGCAGTGAACTTGCCTGGGGAACTCACTTCAAATCCAGGCAAAGAGAATGTACATGTTGATTGGGCCTTAATTGTGAATATACAGGTGCATATGAATACATAACAAAAAGTGTATTTATATTAGTAATTCAATACAAAAACTGGAACCAATACATTATATAAATCTATTACAGAAAAAATGAATCATTTCATGGCTTAGTTATTTATAAGACCTCAAATTCAGGTTCTCAAAAAAATGGAATATTACAAAAACGTAGTTTTAAAAAGTATATCTAATATGGAAATGTTGGCCTCTGAAAAGTATGTCCATCAATCTGCACTCAATACTCAGTTGTGGATTTTGGACTGGAAACGGACTTTTCCATGATACTCTAATGTATTGAGATGCACCTGTATTAGATCTTTACATATATTTTAGACTTTGTGAGAGTACCTGAAAAGGTCATACTATACACATTATTTTTCACTACTTATAACATTTGCTGGTAAAAGAGTCCCATCGATTGGGATAAAAGTGATGTCAAAATTTTCTTTACAGCACGAATGAAACAACACATAATAGAGCTGCAACTGTATGTAAAGTGCAAGAGCGTTTCGTGGAAAAGGAAGTGGTGAAACACAGGGACCCTCTGCGCCTTCCCCTTTTACCTTTGCCACACTAATGTTAACGCCTTCCTGTTCTGAATAACAAAGACCGGCACCAATTTTTTTAATCATGTTAGTTGACAGGATGCAGCTGAACCAAACCAACCAGTCGCAGGATGACTCCTTCTCCTGCTACAGTTCTTCCGTCACCGGCTACCGCTACCTTGCCGTGATGTGGGGATGCCTGGTAACCGCCACCGGCACGGCGGGCAACCTGATGACCGTGCTGGCCTTCGCCTTGGACCCGCGCCTGAGGACCCGCTTCAACGTGCTCATCGTCAACCTGGCCACCGCCGACCTCCTGTACTGCACCGTGCTGCAGCCCGTCTCCGTCGACTCCTACCTGCACCTCAGGTGGCGCGGCGGCCGGCTCTGGTGCCGCGCCTTCGGCCTGCTCCTCTTCCTCTCCAACTCGGTCTCCATCATCACCCTCTGCCTGCTGGCCGTGAGCCGCTACCTGCTGGTGGCCAGGAGGGCCGTGTTCGACCGCGTCTTCTCCGACTGCGGCCTGACCCTGCTCCTGGTGTCGGCCTGGGCGTTGCCCCTGGCCAGCTTCGGCCCGCTCTGGTCGGTTTTCACGTTCGTGCCGCAGGTTTGCACGTGCAGCTTCAACCGCACGGGGGGGCAACCCTTCACCACCATCCTGCTCTTCCTCTACTTCTTGGTGGGTCTGGGCTGCGTGGGCACTTTCTACCTTCTCATCTACAGGCGCGTGCGGGCCGCCTCGAGGGCTCTGCAGCGCTACAGGCTCAGCCGCACGGGGTCCAGGAGGAAAGCGCCTTATCCCGGGGAGAGCGAAGTTGGGAGCACGACGGTGAACACGTGCAGCTACGAGATGAGCAGCCAGGGGGGCTTGGACGAGTATCAGCAGGAGACCACCGGTGACGTTTCCTTCACAAAGATGCCAGACACCGACAGGCCTCTGTCCAACATCGCTCCGACTCCATATCCCGCCTCGCCCGCTCCCGCCGTGACGGCCCCCAGCTCCTCGGGGAACGACGCAGAGTTCAAGCGCGTGACCCGCATGTGCTTCACCGTCTTCCTCTGCTTCGTGTTCTGCTTCGCACCCTTCCTGCTGCTCAACATCGTCGACAAAAAGACCCGCGCCCCGAGGGTGCTGCACATGTTCTGCGCCAACCTCACCTGGCTCAACAGCTGCATCAACCCGGTGCTCTACGCCGTCATGAACAGGCAGTTCCGGCAGGCGTACGCCGCGCTGCTCAGCAGGGCCGCCGCCCCCTTTTCCTGCCTGTGCTGGTGGACAACAAAGCACTGGAATCCCCGATCTTAAAACATACAGCTGCATCATCAAAAAAATCCATTTCCAGTAGTTCAGGTCCAAAAGCCCCAACCAAGTATTAACGTTTCCGTATTTAAAATTCTTTTTTAAAACTGGTCTTTTGTAATATTCACATTTTTTGAATTATATTGTAATTTATTGAGATGTACCTGTAAGTGATGACCGCTTTTTTATCACCCACACATAAACATAAACAACTCCATTTACAACAGAAGTGTTGGAGGGGGTGTGGACTTGTTTATCCCAAATCACTCTCATATCTTTTGGTCATTTCTGAGAATACAATTATTGTGGAACGATGCTATTCAATCAATGGAGGAAATTTTGTACCTAAAAATCTGGGACTTATAGAACTCATTAAAAAGAAAGACACTTACATCTTTAAAATATTGACAGTTGCCACTAAAAAGGCCTTGACAAGGAACTGGTTGAAAAGCGGCCCCCCTAGGCCAGGACAGTAGATGGGCCTTGTTGAGGAGATGTATGGAAAAATGGACTTTTCGCTTGAGAGTTTGACAAGGGGCCAAATCCCGGCCACAACAATTAGAATGTGATACAGATCCCCCAGTATGTCCTCCCCCATTCACTCCTATTATGTAGAGATGTTTTGACTGTATCAGATTTTTTTTTCATTGCTTTTATGTCTATTATTTATCTGTAATAAACTTTATTTTGTCATACATAATCCTACAATTTTACAGATAGATTTTTTTTCTTAAATGTGTTCCATAATGTGAATCGTCTGATGTTGAGCAATCATGGAGATCTTCCCATCAAACACAATTTTTGTCATCCATAAATGTGTGTGTCTGATGCAAAAAACACACAGCGACTGACGAAGCGTAAAATGATTCCAGGGTATTGCAGATAGAAGAGGTGAATCAGGAATCGCTTTGCTGATTCTCATCATCTCTCTAGACTCATTCAGAATTCAGCATCTGGTTCATTCATTTGCACACAGCATACTGACCCTCAATCTTAAATGAAAGAGTTCTAATTTTCTCCTAATCTCATTAAAAAAAAAAAAAAACAATCACTAGAAAATAACCACGTTTTCTGCAAAACCTCCCAGTAAAGCAGAGACACGTTGCCTTTTTTATTTTTATTTATTTTACAGACAAATTTCCCTTGTATTGTGGCATATATACAACAATCAAAACAAAAAACATGGCATTTTGGCCTCATAATAGGTTAAATACTCTAGACAAATACCAATATTAACAAATGTCTTGTCTCTGAAATGTACAGAGGCCTTCTACCATTTTCAAAGGTCAGTTTTGTGACATTTTTGAATGTCTAATCGGCCCTTAAATGCAAATGATCTCCTGAATTAAAGGGGATTTTAGCAACACAAGAGCTGAGTCTTTGAAGGTGTCTTGGATACAAACCAAATGGATAAGAGTCCAGCTCATTATAATGATTCTCTCTGTTAAAAGTCTTTCAAAGAAAACGACTGTACCAACATTCAAATTTATACAAGGTCATCACAATGATCACAATGTCAAATAATCCTGAAAATATTCACCAGATTAGTAGAATGGATGCAAACATTTTTAAAAAACACATTGAAAATAAAGAAGTATTTCAACTAATTTGCTACTGTGAGGTGACGTATATGTTGTGCAGGTTGAAGCGGATTACAGAGACGTCTCAATGAATCTCTCATTGAGTCTCAAATGAATTATGTGAGGTGGCTCAGTTAAAATACAAACAACTGACGCTTACGGAAACATGCCTCCGCAGGACTGTGGGGACAGACAACCCATCTCTGGAAGAGTGAAATCGTGAAAGAAAGGCGGCTCCTGCATGCTGTCAGAGTCAACAAAGTGGCTCGGGTTATTGAGATACGACAGTAAATCCTCCCCGGCGTTGGCGGCAGGCAGCATGGGATCAGCATGATACATTTCCAGATGATGCTCCAGAGCCGGAACCAGACGGGGGTCCAGAGCCGGACCCAGAGCGGGACCCAGAGCCGGACCCAGAGCGGGACCCAGAGCCGGACCCAGACGAGGGTCCAGAGGAGGGTCCAGAGACGGACCCAGAGCCGGACCCAGAGGAGGGTCCAGAGACGGACCCAGAGCCGGACCCAGAGGAGGGTCCACAGCCGGATCCAGATGAGACTCCAGAGCCGGACCCAGAGGAGGGTCCAGAGCCAGATCCAACTGAGACTCCAGAGCCGGATCCAGAGGAAGATCTCCGGCTGGTGCTGCGAGCAGAAAAAAATGACAACAGGAAGATGTGACCACTGCTGTTTACTTGCTGGCTGCTTTCATTGGGGAAATGAAAATGAAGATAAGCCTATGCATAAAAATCACCAGAGCACCCATCAGATTTGATTTTCTGCAATGCAATCACTTTGCTCCAGCACAACCACAACTGTATAAAGTCAATGACACACATTTGATCAGTTAGTGACTTTCTAACCACTGCGGATGGTTCATGTTTTAGGGCTCTAATTAAAGAAGACCTTTCATGCTTTTTTTGGTCTGTTTTTCCACTGCTTTCTGGCTGCCAAAAAGACTTTGCTCCTGAATTGCTATGTTTGTCCTCTACACATTTCCTCTTTAGCACCAGAACTTCTTCTATAACTTTACATCACTGCCTCCAGCTACACCAACTGGAAGGTACGAGCATATCACGTGAGCTTCTCTGATAAAACAACGTGCAGATGGTGAGATCCAGCAGACCACAGCTAAATGTGATGCAGATTAGTTCCTCATTCTTGCATGTGTGGTGGGATAGGTGATAAGGGTAAAGTTGCATTGAGGGTAAACAGCTCTGGCAGAGCTGTTTGCTGCTGCTGATTAGACCAGACTGAGGTTGTTGTTTTTTGGGGGGAGGCGTGGCCAAAAGAGAGACCAAATAGTCCCAAATAAAAATGATTCTGTGCCGTTTGTGGAAAATCAAAGCATCTACGCCATGTGTAATACACACAGGTGGATCTCAATAAATATAAATATCATAGAAAAGTTTATTCACGTCAGTAATTCAATACAAAAAGTGAAACTAATACATTATATGGATCTATTACTGACAGAATGAAACATCTCATGTCTTAAGTTACTACATTTCTTCTTATTATAATGACTATGGCTTACATTTAATGAAGAACTAAAACTCAATGTTTCAAAAAATGTGAATATTACAAAAGACCAGTTTTAAAAAAGTATTTTTAATATAGAAATGTTAGCCTCTGAAAAGTATGTCCGCCTTTATGCACTCAATACTTGGTTGGGGTATTTTTGACTTCAACTACTGGAAACTGACTTATTCATATTCTAATTTATTGAGATGCACCTGTAGATGATGTTTAATGCACTACAGTACAGGGATCTGCACTCAGATTGTTCAGTTGCAGCTGGTATCGTTTTACTCATAGCCAAATGGTGTTTCTACTTCACCTCTATCCCTTTTGACTTTATCAGATCATTTGATCATCAAGCAAAGAGTTGGATTGGTGTTAATGCACGAGAAGCACAGAGGGGAAAAGCTTGAAAATTAGTGCGCTCACCAGTTCACGAGCATTCCCATAGCACATTGATAAGAAAATCACTCAATTAGCCCTATCAAATGCCACCCATCCTCGACACTAATTTCATGCACGACAAGGCCAAAATAAAGAAGGGAAGATGGAGCACCACGACTGAGGGAGAGCGACTGATTTCAGCTGGATGGGACAGCAAGGAGAGCCATGACTCACCGGCTGCCTCTGCACACGGGCCATTGATTGGCTGCAGGGCTTCACCCTGTGCCATGTCAGAAGACATGGGTGACTTAGCCTCCAGTGTGTTCCTACATGACCAATGACAAACAGCCATTACATAACATTGTGCAGGCACGCTCCTTCCTACACGAAGCGAGTGCACGTTTTTGTGGTTGGAATCCCCCCTCCCCCCCCTCTGCAGCTGTTTCTGTATTTAAAAAAAAAGCACATTTCAATACAAAGCGGCTGTTACATGAATTCAAACAAGCCAAACAATTTGGGCGGGCTGGAGGAAAGCGAATAATACACTTACTCTTTTGAGACGAACATCAGCTTGGTTTTGATGTACTTTATGTACGGACTGTCATCTGAAAAACAGTTGTAGACGTGATTTAATTTGTTATTTCCAACATAACAAGATATTTTAGGCAATAAGTAGGATGATGCCCTTACTTCCATCTTTATCTTTGTAGTACTTTCCAAAGGCTTCATCTTTGGGAGTGTTGGGGTATAAATAAAGTAGAGGGTTCTCTGGAATGTTTTCAGCCTCTAGGATCTGGTAGTTCCTGATGATTTCGTGGAATGGAATCTGGCAGAGGTCAGTTTTGGTGAAAGGCCGGACTGTCTTTACATCAGGCTCACCTAAAACAGACACAGGAGGATCATCATTCAGTAAATCAAACTAAAACTTACAGGCCAGAATATATTCAACACCATTATGAGATCTCACCATTGACGGTAATGTCCACCCAGGAGAAGGTGATGCCTCCGATAACACTTTCACTGAAGCGCAGCAGGAAGGTTCCCCTCTGTTTCTTCTTAAGGAGGACCTTCTCTTTGCCTTTGCTCACGAACCCCATGATGAGGCTACAGCACAGATCGGTGAACAAACACATGTTCAGAAACCCAAGCTCAACTTTGAACAGGATCCAAACGCAACCATGTTCATGGTGCTGCACATACCCATCCCTCCACAGGTCCTCCAGGTATGTTTTCACCATCACCAGGATGCCATCAAACCACACCCAGAATGTCTCGGGAGCATTTTCCTAGAAACAGAATTACTTGAAATGGTCATCATTCACTGGCTGCAGCTCATCGTATCTCAATGGTAGCTGTGTGTATTCATAAGTATAGCTGACTAAGGATTTTGGTTATACATCAGGAATTATACTTTGACCCATTGTTGGCTGTAGATGAATGATTCCTCAACAATGGCAACTAAAAGCTCTTGCAAATGCATCCCATTCCATTACAATTCACAGATAATGTGGTGGGAGAATAATTTCACATTCAGTATTCTTACCTTGCTAAATTTTGACCAGGCTACTTTGCAGTGTTTATAGTTCGGCTGCTTTCCTAGTGAGAGAGAAAATACCTCAATATGCACAATTTAAGATAAAATAATGCTAACAAACATGAATTCCAATCTAATGGGCTTTTTCCCCATACTTAAAGGGATAGTTTGGATTTTTTGACATGAAGTTGTATGAGATCCTCACCATCAATGTTGTTCATTGGAGGGAAAATAGTGCCAGGTGATTGCAAGGCCAGGAATTCCTGATGTAAATGGATTACTCTTTTGAATGCATTTTGTTTTTTGGAGCAAAGGAGCAGTGGGGGAAAAGTCACTGCTGATGAACAAGACTGATTGTGAGGATGTCATAAAACCTCATGTTGAAAAAAATCCGAACTATCCCTTTAAGACATGAAACAAGTACAGGTGTAAATCAAATGGAGATTGTAAGATTGTCTGAAGCCATAAAAGTTGAATCAAACTTTGTGGATCGACACATTTTTCCTAGTTTGTCTAAATGAAATCAAGAGATCATAATTCTACCCTCAAAGAATGACTTTTGTCCAAACTAGAAACAAAGCAACTACAATAAAGGTAAGAAACAGTGGCAGAAGTTACCAAAGAGTCTGTGGGCAATCATGTCCAGCTGAGTCTCATTGAGGCCACGTTTGGTGGCACAGAGGAACTGCCAGCTCAACATCTCTCCAAACTGGGGCCACGCAACCGCAGGAGAGTTGGCAAACAGCATGACATCCTGCGGAGACACCAGCAAAACCACTTCACTACTGCGCCTCATTTCAATGGATGGCGGCGGATTTGCATCATTTGTTAGTAACAGTGAAGTCTCACTTTGGTGTCCTGGCTGACCATGTTGAACCAGAGGACGGAGGCCCAGGCGCTCTGCTGCTGGCTGGAGTTGGAAATGATGACAACTGGGAGGGAGTTGGCCTAGTTTGGGTGGCGGAGAGAGAAGCCACAACATCAGCACGTCCACAACGATTTAAAGCTTTTAGTTGATTAGAAGGGAAGAAAGTCCACCTGCAATGGAACTGACACGCCTTTCAGCTCAAACAGGGTGTCAAAGTAGATGATGTGCAGCTCCTCTGTGACGCTCAGGGAAACCTTTCAATGCCACAACACACACAGATCATCACGTTATCTACACTCATTTGAATGATGACTCAGAGGAACAACCGTCAGATATCTAGGCATATTCAATAGTTTCAGTGGGTTCAACTCACATCATTGATTCCTTTGCCGCCTCCTCCACACTTCTGCTCCTTCAAAGTCTGCAAGCAAATCCACATTTTGGTTTTTAATGGGGGGTTTTAGAATGCAACGTGCTGTAGCCGCAGCCATTTGTGAGAGTATCAAGAGGAGGAACATCTCGAGCTGTGACGCATAAACCATCCCATGAGTTCTTAATTTGCTGAACAGTTGTTTAGTAGGGGTGTCCTGATACGCCTTTTCCACTTTATGATATGATATCAGCATGAATCATACATACTTTTGGTAGTTTATTTTGTAGTATGGATTGTTAGAAAAGGCTTGATCGAGGAATATAATATTATATATATAAATAAATATCATTAACCAATGGGTTACATACATTTTAACCTTAAATATAAGAATATTCTACAACAAAATAAAATGTATGAAAAATAAATCAGAAGACCCTGAAGAATAACCTCAATACCTTATATCAGAGATTTTAGATGCAGGCTGATATAATCCAATACTTGTTTTTTTAGTTTATCAGACCAATGTCCAATATCAATATAGGATCGGGACACCCCTATTTTTTAGGGTCCTTTCTGGATTCTAGCTGCTGAAATGTGAATGGATTTTGCTTCCGCGTCCCCTCTTTGTGAAAACAAAGAACTAGATTTTATTTTCATGGACTCTAGGAAACTCTGCCAAAACCCAATATCATTTTAGAGACAAATCGGGATTGACTAATTGTGAAACTAATCAACAGTTTTTTTCTTTCCAACTGTCATCACTCACTAGATGTCTGAAGTCTGCCACCATGCCACCGCTCTGGCTCTCTGTCATGTTCAGGGCTTTGCTTCTTGTCCCGAGGACATTAAAATGCCGATATCTGCAAGCATTACGGGTTTAGTCAAATAAAATTCAAAGTAAAAACAATAAATGCCCAATGCAGTTCCTCCAATGGGACTAGTGTGTCAAAGAGCGAAATAAAAACAAGAGAAAAAACTCACCCTTTTATCTGAGGAGCCTCCCTATTTCAAAGGACGGAAAAAAAGGCAGTTACCACAAGAGAACAGCAAAACATCCTGTATTCTCTTAAATGATGAAATGAAGCCACAAATAAGGGTCTGTTCTGAATGAAGAGAACAAACAATGTCACCTGTCCATGGAGACGTTCACTTTCATGGCATGGTTGAGCTCGGGAAACTTCACAAGGAGTCTGCAAAACAAGGAGTTAATTTGAGCATTTTGGAACTCAATGCACTTTGATGGTTTTATGTTTCTAAAAGAAAATATACCCAACTTTACAGAATACGCAAATTAGCTTAAAGCAGCCGCTCTATCGCCAAGTCTGTATTTACCGTCTATACCACACTATTACCTAGTGTGTTTGTATGTTTTTGACAGTGTAAATGTATAAAGCCCATGATGCAACTGAAATCACAACCGACCTTGTCTTAACAGAAAACTGGACGTTTGTGCGGAGAACCAGGGGTCCTTTCCCCTGCGGCATTGATGGCTGGGTCTCAACCACGAATGAGCTTCAAGGTAAAAAGACAAAGTCAGGAAATTTCAAAATGAAATCATCAGAGAGGAAGAGGGTGTGACACACTGTCTTCAAATAGAGACCTTTTCAATAAGGCTCCCAGAAGTGTCTCCGTTCTGCGTTCCAGCGCGGGTCTTTGTTCCTTGACTGGGTCGTTTTCGTAGGACACCTTTCCCACCAGCTCCTCCAGCTTACTGAGAAACTCACGCACTTGGAACAGACATACTGCCACACACGTGAACCTACGAAACGGGGCGAGAGGAGCAAAACAGATCCGCGTCATCAAGCAAATAAGCGATCTAAATAAACCTTGATTTAGACAGAGATTTGTCTTCCAATATTACATATCAGTGGCAGGTTGACAGCGCATTTCATGAGCAGGTGTGAGAATACACACCGCTCTTGTCAGACTTGAGATCTCAATCGTGAAATATCTAGACAAGGAAATGACTCCTTCGCGAAAAGGGAATCCCCCCCCCCACCCCCCCCCCCACCCCCACTTTCACATTCTTGAATGTATCGTGTTATTTAAAACATGGAGATTGACGCACCAGTTCTCTAACTGGTCCAGGCAAGCGTTTTCTGGAGCACCAATGCAGGCTTTCTGCTGCCTCCTCTGCCACTCAACCAGCTCCTTGTTCACCAACGTGTCGATGAGGTCCTCGGTCTTCTCCAGGAGCTTGTTAAGGCCGGACAAAAAGCTCTAGTGGACAAGGGTGAACAAATGTTTTGGATATTGAGAGTGGAAAAAATAAAAAGCGCTGGGATCTCATTAAATGTCAGTGATAGCTCACCATCCTACAGTTGTTCAGGCTGTTGACAAGCTTCTGAAATACTTTCACTTGCTGGTTTTTCAGGGCCTCATCTGTCACAGCTTTCCACACAAGGCAGACAGAATACAGGGAAACATAGAGTTGTCTTTAAGGTCTCTTCATTAGAGTTGCATTGAGGGCTGGAATGCTTTTTTTTATGTGCTCACCTTCCATCAAGTGAGTTTGATACTTAAAATCAAACTCATCTTGCTGCTCCTCCAGGCAGTTCATTGAATGTTCCATGCACTATACATACATATATATATATGTACATAAAAAACAAAGTCAGAGAAATAAATGCGGCTAATGCATGATATGAAATTCAATCAAAACTTCAACAACAATATGATACGGCATAATCTGCACCTGCACTTCATTCCTCAGGCCCGCCAATTTGCGGTCCAGGTCCAGCTGGGTGCTTGTCTCCATGGCTTCTTGTTCAACATGCAAAACCTGAACCTACGAATATGTAAATAGGAACGTGAAGTGTGAGCGCAAATGGGACAAAATCGCAGCAGATGGAAAATGTAATGCACTGCTTGCACTTTGTACCTATACAATAAATAGCTCTAAGAATTTAAAATGAAGTTCTGTTCCATAAAATAAGTGCTTAACCCAACCCTTCAAATGGCGCCCTGTGGTGTGCTCCAAGGATTAGCAGGTGCCTTTTAATATGTCTCTATTAGTATTGAAAACAATTCTGACCCAACCTGCTCAGCCAGCTCTGCGGTGTCCAAAATCTCTCTCTCTTTCAACAGGAACCAAGAGATTGCACTTGCCAATGAGCAGGGATCTTCCAGGTACCTCTGTGAAATGTCAGGTGAGAATTATGCAATCAGCACGGAGACAGAGATGTCCACGTTGTCCGAAAGGTGGACGGAACCAACCTGAAAGTTCTGTTTATAGCGTCGGATGTTGTGCTGCATCAAGAATGACTCTTTGTGTATAAAGCGGCTGTGCTGAATATCAAGATTCTCCAGCAAGCACTGGAACAGCACCATGGCCAGATCATGATCCCGTGCTGCTCGTTGCCTGGGGAGCGACAAAAACAAGACACATCACAGCGCATCGTGTTCAACAAACAGGCTTTGAACCAACATGTTTTTTTAAAAATAAAACAAACGAGCACATGGGTTAACCACAACTTACCACTCCTGCGCCTCGATCCAAGGAGCCAGGTAGTGCCGAACATCCATGGGCAGAGCATCCCTGTCATAGAGCTCGTGTAGGTGCTGCGTGTAGATGGCAGGCAGCTGCCTCAGTCTCTCCCACTGAGCCATCCTGGAGCGACACACAGCACACACACACACTCGGGTTATCTACAAAATCTGTAAACCAAGCACAAAACCTCTCATATAGTATCTATCGTATCGCACACACCTGTCAGACCTTCTCTAGGTGCTCTCAATCTACCTCTACTTCACTGCCACTCAATACCCACACTTGCAGATAAGTAGGTGTTTATCACACCTATCATCATCGTCGCAGTTAAAGGTTGTACATGCAGGAGTCTGTCCAAATAGAGGAACAGAGACCCAAGTTCATTGCATAAGCACATATAGTTGAGATTTAGGCTCAATTTCATTAACTGCTGTAGATGCACACGAACAGATGAGGTGAACTCTTAGTGACCCCTCTTAGTGACCCCTTAACGTGACACTTGTTTTGTTTGTTTCTTCGCAGATCTTCTCGGAGTAAACAATATATTATTATGTATATTATCTATGTTTGAATTGCTTTTAATCTTAATTGACGGCTGTCAGTGGATTTTTATTAAAAAATTATGGTGGCTAATGTTTACTCACCCGAATATTGTCACAGGGACGTGTTATCGCAGCTCACCGTGACGAGCAGGCTGCAACTGCTGGCTGCCGAGGAAAACAAAACTCCTTGTACTTGTACACAAGCCAAAAAACGCTACTTCCGTGTTCGCCTCTATCTCCCTCCGTGTCATTGGACGTTGGCTCTTCCCTCCCACTTACTCGTCCACGAAATAACACCGGCGCCATTTTGGCGCCAATGTATTTGCATTAAAGGGACACGAGAGCCGGAATGTCCCGGCGCAGCGCCAGTTTCACGTGGAGGGTAAAGTCGACAGCTGATTGGCTGAGCCGCAACAGAGCCTCGAGCGCTGTTGGTGCATCCGCGTGTCAATCACTGCTGGAGCCGAAAGGAATAGAAACTTAAAGGCTCGTCTGAAAATTTCCAAGAAATGACGCTGCGAAAGCGACGACAGAATTTCGTGACGTAAACATTTGAATATTTCCATCAAACAACAATAATTATTATTCGTTATTAGTGATTAATGCTAAAAAGGAATAAATAGAATAGTATAGAGCCTATACTTAGAGCCTTTATAAAATAAATAAAAAATATTTTTGTTTGTTGTGTCTTGAATATAGATAGATAGATAGATAGATAGATAGATAGATAGATAGATAGATAGATAGATAGATAGATAAATAGATAGATGGATAGATTTGTAGTTTCTGGGTTGTTTCATTTGCTGGATGAGATATGGCAAACTAACATTTGTTTGATGCATTTAGTCTGCCCCCTTTTGGGTGATGGGAGAAATGTGTTCATCAGTTCCAAGGATGTTCCTGGTCTTACCAGCAGGTGGTCCACTTTAACCACCACTACAGATGTGAAGACAGTTAAAAGGCTCATTAATTGAGATGGACATTAAAAGCTTAGATGTAGACAATAAGTATATTTGCTTCATACAACATTTCAGTTGCGTACTGCATCTACTTTACTAATGTCAGCCTGAATATACATCTGAAGGGTATTTCTGAGGGACAGACACTGAAAGCACAACGATTTAACAACTTTATTAACGTTCAAACATATAAAACAACAAATTTAGTACTCAATTTTATTGTCCCTGCAATTACACCAAAGGAGGGAATGTGACTTGAACCTGACACGAGGATTTAACGAGAAGGAAGAAGACAACAGAAGTTCTGAACAATTCAAACAGAAGTAAAAATAGAAATGAAAAACAATAACATGAAAAAACAGGAGCTTTGAAGGATGGGATTTCCTGAGACCAGTTCTTGTTGGTTGAAATGATGAATTGTTCAACTATTTTATAAAGTACACACAATCACACATTGCTCTAACAACTTTTGTAGCTTGACTTCTGAGGTTATTTGTCATTGGGATTGTTTACAGTTAATACGTAATGTCACTTTAATCTTACATTTTATTTCATCTTTAGGTTACATTGTCTCACACATATAAACGTTCATTTCGAAGACAAGCTGTAAAGCCTGAAATTCACTGATATTGTCAATTAATAAAATTAAATTTGGACACAATCCAAACAAAAGGAACACCCAACACCACCTGGAACATGTTGTTGATGTTTCCCTGACAACCACAGTAATGTATAACCATCATTTCCAAATTAGGTCAGGTGTCGTAAATGATTTTATTGCAGTCATATTAGTGAAAAACCATCAAAACTTCAAAATTAGGGGAATTATTCTCAGTCTACTGAATGGTGATGACACCGTCCTCCCAGCTGGATTGGTTCACCAGCATTTCATCATCCTTCAGGGAGTTGAGCAAATACTTGACGCCGGCCTTCACGCCCGTTTTCACTCCGGCCCCGAGGGCGTAGCCGGCCACCCCTGCAGTTCCGCCCGTGGCCACCATGAGCGCGTCGGTGCCCAGGTCGACGGCGCTGAGGATGGCCCTCTCCTTGGCCGTCTCGGAGCAGTTGACCGAGGCGTAGTAGACGGCCGTGCCCAGGTTGTAGAGGGTGCTGACCGCCGGGATCCACTCCATCACGTTGTAGACGCGCTCCTCGCTCTTGTTGATGCAGCTCTCGGCGGCGCTGCGCCTCAGCCGCCGGCCCTCCACGCTGCACTGGTGGATCCAGCTCTCGGCCTCGGGGGACTCGGACGGCAGGATGCGGCTGCCTCTCTTCAGCACCGCCTGGTACTTCCCGGCCGTCCCGCTGCCGGTCACCCCGGCGCACAGGACCCCCAGCTTCTCGCAGGCGCTCACCGCCTCCTCCAGTTCTCCCGCGGCTCCTTCGACGACCGTCCCGACCAGCGTGGTTGCGTTCACCCTGCTCCAACCCTCGCAGTGCTGCCTCCGCTTCAGGGCGCCGCGCGCCGTCTTCCCCTCTCCCAGCACGGCCAGCTGCTGGATGTTAAACATCACCGCCTCCATGTGGCGCCCGGCTCCGCCCGTCTCCGATGCTGTGGACGGCGCGGCCTTCGCCCTCCGCTCTATCAGCTCCTGCACGTCCATCAGGAGCTCCTCGGCGTCGTCCACACCCAGCAGGTCGTACAGCCTGAGCACCAGGGCGTGCGCCTCCCGAGGGCACCCGGCCGCCACCAGCACCGGCACCAGGGAGAGACCCAGCAGCTCCCGGGGGAACGTGGAGGACAGCGGGTCGTCCAAGGTGCTGGCGGACAGCAGCTCCCCACAGCTGGCGTTCCCACGGACGTGACCTTGAATCTGACCCTGGAGCTTGGCCCGGAGGACGGACAAGATGTGCTCGGCGGACCGCGCCCTGTCTTCCGCCACGGATACTCGGACCGCCGTTCTCTCTCCGGCTTCACGGACCGCCGGGCGAGGGAGGGAGCCGCTCCGGGGCGAAGGTTGCCCCCGGCACAGAGCGTGGTCGCTCAGGAGGAGGTGGATCACAATCAGCCACTTGGAGGCCTTGGAGAACATCTTCCCAGCTTGAAATGCAACACACACTAAAAGCAGGAGAACAAAGAGATGACACACTCATCGTGTCAAATTCAAGAAGACAATTCGACGAGTAATAGGAGGGTCCACGCGGTTAAATAAACAAATTGTGCGAAATATGTTCCGGGTTGGAGAGATCCATCCCAATGTGAAGCATTCTTTTATTTTGCCTTCTCCGACTAAAAATAGATTCCACCCACAACTTGATATTGCACGTTTAGATCCCACAGCAGCTCCCCACCTACCTTAACAAGCGTCGGTGGAGTGCACGGCACCAACAGCACCGACAAGATGGCCACGGCGCGTAGGATGCTTTTGTGTGTCCTCTCTCCTGGTTTCTTCTCCCCCCTCTCCACCCTTCAAAACATGTATAGCTATCTTATGCTTTGCCTCCAATGAGATTTCAGCCCTCCCTCCGTCTCATCCGTCTTTCAGCTCCCTCTTCTCTTTGGACACGTTGCTCAAGAGGGAGATCGGGGCTTGAATATTGATTCACGTGGGGAAAGTCCATGTGCTCTAAAGCGGTTCTTGTTTGTCTGTCCTGCTATCCTCTCATCCCCCCCCCCGGCCCTCCACTCCCCACCACCCCCACCCTCTCAGTTGGTTTTGTTTTTGACCCAAT
>CAESWR010002088.1:168543-185763 GCA_903171835.1 Mullus surmuletus
GGCTAGCTAGCCGTTAGCTCGCTACTAGCTTGTTTAGCTAGCTCAGCGCCCGGAACCACGGCGGGACACGGAGGAAAACACCCGGGAAAATGACGAGAAACGCCGCGTTACTTTGATGTCGTCGCGGGGGTTTTTTTTTCCCGCCACGCGAGGCCACGTGGGGACGAGGCGAGCCGAGGCGGAGGTCACGCTGTTTGACGCCTAGCCAGCCTCGCTTGTTTGTTTGTGTGTGTGTGTGTGTGTGTGTGTTTACATTTATCAGCTGTGACATGAACCAGGTGCAGCCCTGAATAGCGACGGGGTTAAAATGTGCACAAAAATATAAATGAGCCGTTTTTGACAGACAAAAGCGAAAGTGTTTGTGTTGCCAGTGATTGACATGTTGATGATCCAGTGTTATTCCAGCTTCATCGCGATGTGGAGCCGTTTTTTGGGGGTTTATTGTCACCATCTGTCACTGCACGGCGAGCTCAATGTTTCCATATCAGCTGTTTTTTATTATTATTGTACTGCAAGAAAGTCTGAGCTTGTTTCCAAATAGTGTCACTTTATCCAGCTGATGCTCCAACCTGGCAACACCAGATTTGTCAATTCTTGTTTGTTTGACAGGGGGATGTTGCATCCATATTTATGTGTTTTGTTTTTGTTTTGGTAGAGTTGCACATTTCTGTGGAAATGCTTTAAATTTCAGGCTGATTTGCTTTGTAAAAGCACCCACGTTCTTTGCATAAGTCCATCCTGCGCCTTCGTGCGACACACATTGGACTGATACTACCTTAAAATGATTGGTGACCGCTCGCAGTTCATCAGCATTTTTGTTTAATAGTTTTTTTTGCAGGTAGCAATTATTGCAGCCTCTCCCTTTATTCTTTATTGTTGTGTTTTAAAAAGCATTTCCTCATTGTGGATAATTATTGTGACATCAACACCCACTCCAAACCTGAAATGTCAGTCGGGTTTTGTGTTCAGTCAGCATAAACCGTATTCCTTTTTGTGCCACTTGGTTTCCTGTTCTGCCAATCAGCATCCCACAAGTAGGTGTTTTTCTTTGTGTGACTCACTGCCATGTAAAGATGTTGAAACGCGTCGACGGCACATTTTTCCCCCCCCGTCTGACGTAAATGACACCGAAGTTCAGTTGCATGCGTGCGGGTTTTCCCACAAACACATCCAGTGCAGACTTGCTCAAGGTCGATGTCTGTCGAGAATCCACTGGTGGGTTTTTTTTCATCCTCCCACCAGAATTACTGGAATGTCACATTATGTCCGTATCTTAATGACGTTACTCAATTTCACTGAGGAAGTCTCCGTCTCTCGTCCGTCTAATGACAATCACAGCTGGCCGTTTAATCCCTGCTCCTACATGCCCTCACGCAGACGCTCCACCCATCCTCCCAAAGTCCCTGCCACCCTCACATGCCCCCCCCCCCGCCCCCCACCTCGAACATTTCCTCCGCTTCCTGATTCTGCCAGTATCTCCCTCTGTGTTTCATCTCAAAAGCACAAAACTGATGACCTTCTCTTTTCGGGCTCAAACCTGACCGTTACCTGCTGAATACATGGTTTGTGTAATTGATTCTGGTCTGTGCCATTATGGGTAATATTAACCCCCCCACCCTCCCCTCCCCTCCCCCATCTCCCCAGCTCTGTGGTGTAACTGCACCACCGCCCAGTGTGCGAAAACTGGCTTCCAGTGCGAGACGGACGGGGCCTGCATGGCCTCCACCTCCTTCATTGACGGCCAAGAGCAACACATACGCATTTGCATCACTAGAGACAAACTCGTGCCCCCCGGACAACCATTCTACTGCCTCAGCGCGGAAGGGTTACTCAACATTCACTGCTGCTACACAGACTACTGCAACAACATCGACCTCGACGTGCCCTCTGGTAAGAACTGTGAGAGGTGTTGCTCGTAAACACACAATGACTTGTATGACGAAGTCGTACTCACTTCCTGTTTGATGGGTTTAAATGCAAGCGGGCGACTGCAAGTAAGTGCATTGATAAAAAAAAACACCTGAGTATAACAGTGAGGGCTTAAAGTCTTTTTTTGAACTCTTTAGCCTCTACAGCATGTGCTTCGTCAATGCCAGGGCACCCAGGGGTTGTCATGGTAGCCGCTTTATCGCTCTAATCTATAACCACTTCGGATTGCTCACAAATCTATCATTGCCATTTTCCTGGGTTCACGGCGTGCATCAGCGCTGCGTCATCTCCCGACATCTTTCCAAGAGTTGACGCCGCACGTCTCACTGCCGCACCGAGCCGTCGCCTTTATCATCTGAAATGCAAAAACAAAGTTGGTGCTGATAATGTTCTTTTTTTTCATATAGCAAATACACAAGCAATGTAATAATCTTCATAAACTAACTTCTCTTAAATGTAAGGTCTTATATAACTGCGGGGGGTGTGGTGGATACAAACAAATAGTAGTCTCGCCTGAAAAGAGGCCGGGGTGGGGACAAGAGGAAAGAACCAAACTGTGAAAGGGGGGCGGGCGGGGGGGAGGGGGGCAGCCATTGGTCTTTAGCAGTCCTGTCGCACTCTAATCCGAGCACCACCAACACCCGGCTAATGTACACTCTGCCGGCTCTCGTTTCTATGTTACACCGCGCCGACACTGCAAAATATGAGCGAATACTCTCGTGAGATGGAGAGAACTCAAAATAATTGGCTCTTAAATCACTGCAGGGGAAAAGCCCTCCACTGTGTGAACCCTGCTAGCATGTGACATCAAAAGCGTTACGTCTCTATTGCATTTTTGACAGCTTTTGTGAGAATTTCAGCTTTGTCCAATAATATTTTTCATTTCGTGTGTGAGGTGTAAAAACAAAAAACAGAACTGCTGCACTGAAAGGTTCTGACATTGCTTTAGAAGTCAGTTAGCAACAAAGTGATATTTGATCTGGTTGAGTATGAATATCCCCCATTTCCGGTCCACAGAAGGGGCCTCTGGTGGTTTTTGAATGATGACATCACAGAAATTGTTAGTGCCACATTCGGCCAAAGCTTTTTAACCTGCAGTTGGCCTCAAGAATTGAGAAATTGTTGTTTTTTTTCAGGGTGGAGCAACAACTCCTACTCAGCACAAGCACCTCTGAGTAATAAGAGTGTGAGCAATGGAGAATAATGTGAGCCTGCTGTTGATGTAATTCCAACGCTTCCCGTTGCTGCTGTTCACCACAGAAGCCTTTCAGTGGAGACGTTTCGAGCCGATTTGAAATGTAATCTCATATGAAGCGATGACTCGGGTTTTCGGAGTCTGCGAAGTCGCGTGTACGAGGGAAAGGCACGGGCCTTCTCAGTCATCTCTGGTTCTCCTGCAGTGACGACCCAGTCAGGAGTCGGGGGGGGCTACGGCCCGGACGGGACATGGGGGCTGGTGGAGCTGGTCGCCGTGATCGCCGGTCCGCTGTTCCTGCTGTTCCTGCTGCTGCTGGTGGGCGTGTTTGTGTACCAGTACCACCAGAGGGCCTACAGCCACAGGCAGAGGCTGGAAGTGGAAGACCCCTCCTGTGACCATCTGTATCTGGCCAAAGACAGGACCCTGCAGGACCTCATTTACGATCTGTCCACATCTGGTTCAGGCTCGGGTCAGTGTTCTGAGTTATTGTGCAGCTGCAGGCCAGCGCACTCTTTGTAGTTCCCACCGGCCTTGGTATGTGGAGGTCAGATTAACATTATGGGACTGGACCTTTGTCTCGCTCTCTCCTCCTCTGCTCAGGCCTGCCGCTGTTTGTGCAGAGGACGGTGGCGCGGACGATCGTCCTCCAGGAGATCATCGGGAAAGGGCGCTTCGGCGAGGTGTGGCGAGGACGCTGGAGGGGCGGCGACGTCGCGGTGAAAATCTTCTCGTCCAGAGAGGAGCGGTCCTGGTTCCGCGAGGCCGAGATCTATCAGACCATCATGCTACGTCATGAGAACATCTTGGGCTTTATAGCTGCTGACAACAAAGGTGCACATTCAGGAGGCATAATACCGATACTTTGATACGCATTTTTGATATGGGTGTCCCGGTCCAAAATTGATGTTGGATATCAGCAAAAAAAACAAATATCCGATTATATATTTTTGGGGGGATTTATTGAGGTTATTTTTCAGGGTCTTGTAATTTATTTTTATAAATATATATATTCTTAGGTTTAAATGTATGGAACCCATTACTTAATGATAAATGGGTCAGTTTGTTGTTCGTCTGTTTGAGTAATATCACTTGATCAAGCCTTTTCTAACATTCCACACTACAAAATAAGTCATAAAATGATGATTTGTGCTAATAGCGAATCGGATCAATATTGGTATCGGCCAATACTCAAGGCTGAAATATCGGTCTTGCATCAGAAGTGAAAAAGTCATATCGGGACACCCCTAATTTTTAAATGCGTGTATGAGTTTTCTGAAAATGTTGTACTGTTCGGCAACTGCAATATCAGCACACCGCCTCGCATCACAGATACCAATAATGCTGATATTGTGCCGATATTATTGTGTAGACTCGACAATGCTATGCAATCCCCAGTGAATCGGTTTTATCCGTCCTCTGTGTGTCGTGCAGACAACGGCACGTGGACTCAGCTGTGGTTGGTGTCCGACTACCACGAGCACGGCTCCCTGTTCGACTACCTGAACCGCTACTCCGTCACCACAGAGGGGATGATCAAACTGGCCTTGTCGGCTGCCAGCGGACTGGCACACCTGCACATGGAGATTCTTGGAACGCAAGGTAGGGTGGGTGTGTGTGTGTGCGTGTGTTTGCCAGGCTCCCTTTCCAAAGAGAGCACGGTTTTAGAAAATGTCTCTATCCGGTAGGAAAGAGACTCGAGCCAGAACGAACGAATGTGACTACGCTATTTATGCCGTCATTTTTTAATTGTTTATCCACTTTCACAGTGATGATTTCTTGTGTCTTTACATGTTGTTTTCTTTGTTCCACTCACACACACAGTTTTTAATTTCAGAATTTCAACTTTAATATTTTCTCATTCGTCCGGGTCATTGCCTTGGGGGGTCTCCCAGGAGGGGGCAATTACTTCTTTTTCACATCTTCTCTAGCAGTTTCTACCCCGCCTCTGACCTTTGGACCACAACTGAGCATTACTGCTGTCACAGAAATTGAATTTAGTTTATCGTGAATGCAAAAGTGGCCGCGCCAGCTATTAGAGGGTAAAAGGGGGACAGTGTTCTCATGCAAACAAATGTTCTTATTTTATTAAATGTTGACAGCGCTGGTTCGTGCAGGAAGGTTTGCATGTTTTCTCTTACTGCTTATGTTGGTCCTACAGCTTGAGAAAGTGTTAGTGATTTGAAAATAATATGCATTTCTCTCACCTTGTGCGATTGTTTCGGATTCTACTTTTGAAAACAAACCAATTTCTGGCACTACTTCCCCCACCTACGACAGCCTGGCGCGGGGCCACTAACGTCGGCAGCTGACATCTTATCCTCAGATGTAATTAGATTGAGTCATTCAGTCAACATTATGCGGAATCTGATTATAGGTTTGTCGCAGTCAAGATTCCGCAGTTTACAAAATATTTATGAAAACTGTTTTTTGGGAGAGAAAGAAAGTAGTAAGAAGCGGTTCTTAAAGATCCTCTATTATTGCCTATAGATTGAGCTTGAAAGATGATTTTACATACATTTGTACATACTTCTATTTGGCATTTTTATTATTATTCTTTATTTTTTGTATATGGTATTTTTGTTAGTATTCTTTATTTTTAGTTTATATTCTATTGTATTTTTGACATGCTGCTCTTCTTTTCAATGGACCCCAATCTACCTTGTATCAATGTAGTACTACTTTTATCTTTACTATTATTATTCTATTATCTGCATTCATCCTGGGCAACAAAGTGAGAATTTCGTTGTACAGGGAAATCTGTGTTGTTCTGTGCATATGACAGTAAACACTTTGAATACTTGAATCCTAAAAAAATACAGTGATGACGATACAGTTAATTTTTCTATTGGAAAGGAACAATCAGAGAGATTTAATTCTGTAGTTTTCAGAGTTCAGAGGTGACAAATAGAAAAAAACCGACACAGTAAACAGAAATCTTTTCGCCCCGGTAGGAAAGCCCGGCATCGCCCACCGAGACCTGAAGTCAAAGAACATCCTGGTGAAGAAGAACTGCACCTGCGCAATCGCCGATCTGGGTTTAGCCGTGCGTCACGACTCGGCGACAGACACCATCGACATCGCCCCCAATCAAAGGGTGGGAACCAAGAGGTCTGTCTGCAGCAGCACGCCACTCCGACCTTCATTCATCCCGGATCTGTTTTGCTTTTGCACATTATTGCAAACGCGATTGTTGGGTTTTGTTGTTGTTGTTTTTCCGGTCTCGCAGGTACATGGCCCCCGAGGTCCTGGATGAGACTATCAACATGAGGCACTTTGACTCCTTCAAATGCGCTGACATCTACGCTTTGGGACTGGTCTACTGGGAGATCGCGCGCCGTTGCAACAGTGGAGGTCAGCCTGGCTTTTCAGTCACGCGTTGTTTTGTGCTCTCGCTCAATGACATGAGCAGCACTGATCTCAATGTCGTCCCGCGTGCGTGCAGGGATCCATGAAGAGTACCAGCTGCCCTACTACGACTTGGTGCCCTCTGACCCCTCGGTGGAGGAGATGAGGAAGGTGGTGTGCGACCAAAAGATTCGACCCAACATCCCGAACTGGTGGCAGAGCTATGAGGTAACTAAACTAACAAGATCTGAATCATTCTTTGTAGTAAATATGGATTCCTGGGATTACGTAACTCTTGAGTTATGTAAAAATGTGGGCATTTAAAGGGTTAAAATCCTAGAAATATAAATAGTATTTGGTATGTATGTTGAAGGTGGAAGTTATTTTAAAAGATTGATTCATTTAAAGTGGATTTTCTTTTCTTTTTAATGGCAGTTTTTTGCGGAGGGTCCTTTTTTTTTGCCACGAGGCTTAAATGCGTCATGATATAACAGGAACTCTCAAAATCTAATTTTGTATTTTCGGTCCTTGTTCACAGCAGAATCTGTCATGAAGAAATGCAATAAAAGTATCTATCCCATATCTTTTGAGCTAAAATGAAACAATTTCAACAGCTTTTGGAGGGGAAATAAGGAAAAGCAATCTCAACCACCACACAGAGCTTTAAATGTAGGTAGTGCCACCTTGTGGCACTTGTGTATTACTACAGAATAGTGTTTTAAAGTGATTGAGAATGACAGCTACTCGTGGGATATATAATCCAGAAAAACAAGGTGTTGGAAAAAAAACTAACTTGCCCCCCCCTATGTTTCAGGCCTTGCGGGTCATGGGCAAAATCATGAGAGAGTGTTGGTATGCGAACGGCGCTGCCCGCCTGACGGCCCTGCGCATCAAAAAGACCCTGTCGCAGCTCAGCGTCCAAGAGGACATCAAAGTCTGAGTTCGAGTCCGAACGAGAACTGAGAAGGAGCACTTGGGAGGAATCCGGCGGCAGGCAGACTGTAGGGGCACAGAGAGGGAGGGGCCGGACCTCCTTTTAAATAAGAAGCAGAAGAAGAATGCACAAAGAAAGAGAACACGAGGGAGAGTGGCACTTTGTAAATTATTACTCCATAGACACTCCTGCAAGTTTTGACACCACCTATTTTCTGACAAACCCTACCTCGCTTACCCAGCCAAACTACCAAGAACACCTTTCCTGTCTCATCCTCAGCTACTGCTGCCCTACCTGAGTCCACCCCCCACCCGCACCCCCACCCCCACCCCCACCCCTCCACACACACACACACACACAAACACCCACTATACTAACAGCGACCCTGGGATTTCCTTTGTACTCGTATGCAATCAAATAGCAGGACATGTAATTAACCAGTTAACATTTTTTAAACCCCTCCTTGGTCAGAGTTTTAAATAGTTAACCAACTCTCTTGTTGTCTTTGTAACGGGACACACAGGGAGGCTTTGTGGTGTTTTTAACTTATTCTCTCCGTTTCTAGTATTTAAACAACCAGATCTTGTTAATAGTGTGTGTTTTCGAGGGGCTGTCAGTTTCTCGGTGCCACCAAGGGCACATCACAAGCTGTTGTGAAAAATCTGAGGCAAATGACCCATCTGGTTCCCACCACATCGGTGACGGTTAGTTGTCTGTCTTGTCAGTAGCTGAAGTCATTGTTTCAAGCGCAGCCCACTGACTTTAAACAAGGTTTGAGACTTCAAAGTAACTGGAACTGTAGAGAAGCTCGGACAAGCATGAATTAGCTGTTGGAGCGCCTCGCCTGGAGCGCTTCCCATTAGCTGTTGTAAACCTCAGGTCTTCGGTGTGCTTTCCAATCAACACGCTCTTGTTTTCTTTCTTTTTTAAAAAAATCAATTAAAACCAGCTTTAGGAAATTCTGTAAGTAGGAATAATTTAACAAAAGTGTATTATTGTAAGATGACCTCAGATCAGGACTATCCACGAAATACTACACACAGCACTACAACACACGTAGTGTGTTGATGCAAGAGCATCCTGTCCTTGATTGACAACCTGCCATGTTAGCGTTTCTCCGGCCTCTCAAACGAGCTGCAACAACACGACATTCAGATAAACCTTCGTCTGATGCAGCCGTCACTTCTCTTACTACCGCACCTTAAACGCAAGGCGAATTTTTTTTAATTAATCTGAAATACATTAACCAGGTATGATGATTGTTTTAATATTATTTTTTAATATTGTCACAGCACATCTGGCCAAGTATAACCACTGCACATGAGCATCTCTTGGAGCGGATACTTGTGTATATAGCGCATTTTCATTTTGTTAGGTCATGCTTTAGATAGTTCTATTTTTTATACCTGATTTTTGTCAGTTGGTGGGAGGAAAATCGAAGTCTTGCTGTTTGTAGAGAATAATCTATAGTAACATTCCTGCGTGTTTAGAACTATTGCTGCAGAGCAGTGTTTGATTTATGATCAGTGTTTCCCCTCCCCGTTCCTTTTGTTCACCACACAATACCTCCTCAAATGTGCAGATCTATGTGGAATGTTCTTTTCAAGCCTAACACTGTCAGAAACTACTGTCTGCATTCTTTTTTTTGTTTCAGGAAATTGGTGCACTTTTGTCTGTCTTTTTTTTCTGTGTGCAGATTGAACAGGTACTGTTTGTGTAAAAAAATCCTTGCCCATGTTATTTATATTTGTATGCTGTGAGTCCCAACAAAAAGCCTGGAAGGCCACGTGTGCACTACTACTGACCTCACGGCACAAAAAGAAAATCAAACAAACCACAAAACAACCAAATTCTTCTCAGAATCATCTCTGTCCAGTGTTTATTAAAGATCGCACCCCTGAAAGTGAGAATGTTTACACAAATCATGCCAATACATTTCAGGACACTGACTGGAAACTGTACAGATGATCTGAGATTTCTCTGGGAGAAGAATTTCAAAACTTAAAAACTACTGAAATGACTACTACTACTATGTATTTGACCAATACTTTTTTTTATTTTTCAAATGTTAAACCACTAATTCACCTGCACTGTATTGTTTAAAGTCTTGCAATGTTTGTCAGAAGAGTGGTTTCCGTTGCTTTTGCCTGGAAAGATGGGGACTGTTTTTGATGTTTTGGATGTCAACCTCATTAATGCACTAACAGTGTATGTTTGTCCAGTTGTATTTGCCTTACTAAAACATGTATAGAGTATTTACCACTGCTTCAAGTACCCTCAAGGGCGAGTCGCTGGCTGTGAAGCAAAGAAATGAGGTATGCTACAACAGGTTTTCAACAATTCCAAAGTCTCTGTTCCATAAGGCAAAGAAACAACTGCAGCCGTGTAAAAACCCCTTCAACTGTCTTATCTTCTAATATCGATAAAGAAATACAAATGTTTTCCTATGTGGTGGGTCTTTTTTTGTATTTTGTTTTATTCTGCACCCTTCCCTGTAGCTCAAGGTAACGTGATGAACGCCGTCAAGCTCAAAGAAATTTTATTGCTCATCCTTTACATTATAATCTCAATGTAGATTAGTACAAAAACTGAATTTACATACAGTTGTGCACATTCAATGTCATCTTTACAAAAAAACAGGAATTTGAAGAGGTGTCCGTGCTTATCCCCTGAAGAAAATGGAATGGGGATGCTGGTAGTAATTGAGACAATGAAAATATAAGTGATTATGTGAATGTTAACAGAACAAAACACACCAATAAAATAGAAACCATAACAGTTTTGCTGCACATTAACACACACAAAAATGTTAATCTGACCATCCATGTGACTGACCACTAAAGGCAAATTTCCCCCAGTTTGGGTAACAAAACAAGCGCAACAATTCATCTCTGAACTAAGATGTTACATTCTTTTATATACTTTGATTAGACAACAACACAAAATGGCAAACCATAAATATTTAGAGGCGGTGTATTGAAACATAACGCAGCATAATGAAAGGGGTCCTTTCCAACAGCAGGAACCCATCCTGGACCTCACTCGCTCCCCCAGCTTTGTCGTCGGACTACGAAACGTCCCTCGAGATCTTTGTCCACTGTGCCATAGTCACAATTTTACATATAAATCAAAATTATCTTCTTTTTCTATGAGAAAGAGGGCTAGGTGCGTTTTAAACTTAGATTAAAACTTGACATTCCTTATTAATTTCGCAAGGGAAATCTGTCCCCTGCGCAGGACCCTTCCTCTGTTGTGCCTAGTCGGTACGTGCTCTTGATGTTCAATATGTAAGTCAGATACATAGAGATAAAGTACTTCAGTAACTATTAATGCATGTAGTGTTGCTGCTCCGCTGAGAAAGAAACAAAACCTTCGTAGGTCAAACTGAGCCAGACGAAGGAAGGGGGGAGGGGGGCTCGTTTCTGAACCGAAAATAATTCCTCTCGTATACAACCAACAGGGAACTCAAACATAGCAGAACAACAACAAACACCAAATGTTACACAGTGCTGTAAAATGACCCTTCTACAGGCCTTTCCGATACAAACTTTAAGGGGTCTCGTCGACAAAGGCAACACTGGTACATCAGCTCCACCGACAGCTGGCCACTGATTACTTGTCGACTCGATCACTGGCTGGAATACCACTGTAATTACTCATAAATGGTCCTCTCTGTCGGCCGCAGAGGCGGGAATGATGCTGGTCATCCCGAGGGGCTGCAGCTCCCCCCTCAGAGCTTCTTTGTGCTGTGGCATCTTTCTTGGCTCTCTGGTGGTGTCGGCCCTGTACCACTACCACTGTATATTGCTGTGACGCTTGAACCTAGTGTCATGTTGTTGTCAATGTTGTTGCAGAATAAGAGTGAATATTGCAAAAAATGTTTTTAGAGGGAAATGGATGGAGATGCTTCAATATACTGCGATTCCCTCCGTTTTTCTCCCTTTGGCGCGGCCTCCGCTGTCCTTGTCAGGGCTACTTTCTCAAGCGGTGCCTGTGGACAGAAAAAGAGGCAAACTCTCACAAAGGCAAAGGGGGTTACACTGCATTCGCATATCTAGTGCACCCAAACTATGCTGCGTGAACCTTTGGGTTGGCCTGTCACAATAATCAATAATCAATAATCATTAGCCGCACGATAAATGACAACAAATCCAATCATTTTGACGGCCACAATATATTGCCATGTGCATGCGTATTTGTTACCGCTGTCCAGCAAAATTTGTTATCGTGACGCGCCTACCTTTGGGGGTTTCAAATGAAATGATGAACTCGGAAATTCCACCTACCCTCGTCTCCATCTGTCAGCACAAGCGCCTGGAGGATATCCGAGAGAGAGACGATTCCCTTCACCACCTCCTGCTCGTCCACGACCACCAACCTGTGCACCTGAGGAACGCACGGCAGAGTCAGGCTGTTAGTCTCATCACCACCATATTTTTAATTGACTTATTGAAGCTGGCTTGATTGTCATTTAAAGGGTTCATGCTTAACATTTTAAAGGTCAAATTCAAGCACTTTCACGGGTTATTTTGAAAACTTTCCGGTGCTTTATCAATGGAGTAAACTTTATATTTCGAGGACATGTGAGGATTTTTCTTCAATCCTTTTTACAGTTTAAGTTATCGTATTGTGCTGTAAGAGCTAAGAAACTGAAGGAGAGCACAAGTCCGGTTCATAAGTAGACTTTCCATCTAAGCAGTGAGAGTCAATGTCAAACAATTTTTGTGTAAATGTAATATCAAGCACCGTATCTAAAAATCAAAGTGGATTTCAGACCTTGAAAAACACAGCCAAATTCAAGCATTTAGCTGCTTTTGGAAACCAGCGCAATAGAAAAAAAATGTGTTAACTTCCATATCCTGCCTCCGTCACAGCCCTTGAACTACAATTTAAAAAAGGTTGATGTATGATCTGAATTCCGATGTTTTGCCTCTCCTCAAAAAAGGTTTAACAAATTCCGGCAGCCTTTCTTGAGCACAAATAATTCCAAGACCTGGATGACAGAGAATGTTCACCATAGTAGGCTACATTGACCCCCCCACCACTTTAAACACACTGACCTCAGCCTCCACCAGTCTGTTGATGATGGCCTCCAAGGTCTCGTGTCGATGGCAGGTCAGCACCCCTTCAAAGTACTGAGAACGGTGCTGCAAGGCTTTGGTCACAGTAATGTCCAGGTTGTTGTACGTCTTCTCCGCTGCCAGATTCTGCAGAGGTGGAGCAGGGGTTGTTAGAGAAACTGGCATTGCAAATCAAAGACATTTCATGGGTTCATATTTGTAGCATAGTTTAGTATCATGACTTGTTGCGACTTACTATAACATCAAATTTCGAATAAATGTCCACCACTCGACCTGCGTGAAAACAAAGACTTCCATGAGTGCGCGGAATTCTGGAGACCTTCTCTTCTCCCACGCAAGATCAACAAGGATGTCATTTCAACCGGCCCACCTACCTTTGTCGTCCACCACGGGGAGCGCCGACACTCGCTGCTCAACGAAAATACCCAGCGCCGTGTACAGAGGCGTGTCAGTGCGCACCACCGCTATGTTCCGGAATGTTCCGATGTGGAGTTGTTCCAGGGTCTGACCCAAGAAGGAGGGCTTCGGCATCTCCGATATCTGAGGACAACGACAGCATTGCTCGCATTTATTCAAGACGATGCGCGGCAGTTTCATACGCTGCGCATAAATGTGTGGAGTTGTTACTCAATGTGGACGGGGAGAGAAGACGAAGGGTCTTACGAAAAGCTTGAGGAACTTGAGAATTCTCTTGTGTGTGAGGATGTAGAGCGTGTTCCCTGTCAGCGGGTCGATCACAGGCAATCTGTGGATCTTGTTCTTCAGCAGAGATGAAACGGCATCATATAAACTGGGGGAAGGGAGAGGTAAAAAGGAAAGTACTCATGTTAGTCGGATGCAGGTTCTCCCGTCTTGTGTAGGGGTGTCCCAATCGATATTGACATCAGTCCGATATCAGCAAAAAAATCTACATCAGCTCCATTAATAATCAATGGGTCAGTTTTTCTCATAGCTACTGTTACTGACCATTGTTCTCCGTTTGAGTAATATCACTTGATCAAGCCTTTTCTACACTGCAAAATAAGTAATAAAGGTATGTATGATTCGTGCTGATATTGCATGGGATTGATAGCGGTATCGGCCAATCCTCAAGGCTGCAATATCGGTATCATATCGGAAGTGAAAAAACACCCCTCGTCTTGTGTGCACCAAATCAATGCTGGGGATCAAGCGCTAACAATAAATAACTAACCTTGCATTGGGTGATATGCTAACCAAAGGCTTGAATGAGTCTTGAAGGTACAGCTCTGAAAAAAAAAAAAAGAACACACACACAAATCAAAGACCAAACACAAGAGTTAAACTTCTAGATAACAAAAGCAAAGAAAATGTCATGGAGCGGCAAAGTCCCGCCACTTCAGGTAAACTCCCACGGGACCTATGAGATCGTAAAAAATGAATGGGTTTCAATGGAGAAAAAGTAATTATTTTCTGGTCCCAATCGTTACATGCTCAGGATTGCACATATGCTGTTTGTGGAATTAAATAATAATTTTTCATGTCAAGAGTTTGAGCTTTTATTGTTTTTTATTGTTACTGTTTAAAAAAACAGACAACATATGTAAAATCCATGGCACGAATCAAATGGGACCAGAAAATAATTGTTATCTCCTCATTTATAAAGAATTTGCTTTGGGGGACCCATGTACTGGAAATGGAAAGGCGGGACTTAGCCACTCCATATACTCTGTGAGCATTCTCACCTCTCCAGGTTTCAATTTTGTGCTCTTCCAACTCGTATATCTGAACCTGAAATATGCAAAGGTCAGAAATAAGCAGTTAGCCACATACAGTACAAGTTAAAACAACCCACATTGGACAAATCAACATTGCTTAAGCATCACTTTCGTCCCATTTCGAATGCCTACTGTCTTACCAGTGGAGATTTGTAGTAGCGGTGAAGGATATTAATAAAGTCTGTGATGGTTAGCATACCTGTGGAGATCATAAGGAGCATCAAGTTAGTGTTTCATCGCATTTTCTTTTGGACAGAGTGAAACCGAACCAAGCGGGGAGAAGGGGAAAAAAAAAAACACCCTTACCGACAAAACACTGCTTCTTACTGTCCCACAGAGGTGCCGCTCTCACACCGTTGGAGACTAGTGCAAAAAAAGCCTTCTTGACCTGTGAAACAAAAATTTGAGCCTTGAGAAGCTTGCATGAGACAAGATGAATTAAAGCTCTTGTCTTACCTGAAGGGATGTATCAAAAACAACAAGCTTGGAGCTGGTAGGTACAAGGTCGTAACACCGATGCGACTTCATAAACCTGGTGTACACATTGTGCTCCGGGTCTGAGGGAGGGGAGGAATGACACAGGAATGAGAACATCTTTTTAAGTTTCGCCGTCGGTTTAGTCGGGTGTGAAAAAATACCCTCAAGGGCCGGGTCCTTCTTGCACCCCTCCAGATCATCAAGCGTTGCTGGAATCTGAAAAATGAAAAGATTATGATTTGCGCAATGCGCTAAAGCCCTGCAGGAAGAAAGGACAAATAATACTCCAAAACACAGCAAATATGTGGCTGAAAACTAATATGACAAAACATATTCTTTATATTACAAATACTTGTATCAGCGGACAAAAAGGAATCTTGAAGTTCATTTCAATAACTTTTTAAGACTTTTTCAAGACCTTCTTGATATTTTTGAATACCTCACTGCCACTTCAAGTCATAACTGTTTCCATCAGTGACACCTTTAACTTGACAGTTTTAGTTCACGATAAAGACTGTAGACCTGTAGAACAGAATTCAGATCATTCTGAATTTCCACCCCAGTTGTTCTGTTGCTCTGAGACAATTTACAAATGCACCCATTATAGTATAGTTTTTTTATGTTACAGGTGCATCTTTGTTTTTTAATAAACAAATAAACTTTTACTATGCTTTTTGGACTCAAAGTTTTGACAGCCAATTCAGAAAAATGCCTCCAGAAGTGTAAGACTTTTTGATACTTTTTAAGGGTCTTAATTGCCCCAAAATTGATCCATCAACTGTCAATAGACCCCACGGATACCCTGTATGTGGCTGAAAACATATATTACAAGACAATCTTTACACTACAAATATCTTTATTAATACGTTCTTCAGTCAGTAGCTGCAATGTCGTAACTGCACCATCCATTTGCACATTTGCTGACTTTTGCTTGCTGTACATATTCCCGATGTTTGTATATATCTCCCGTTGTACACTTTGCATACATGCTGTTCTATTATTTCATTTCTTTTACTTCATCCTTTGTACTAGAGAGTCACAACAACTGCCAGAGACAAAGTATCAGTATGTGTCATATACTAATACTAAACCGCTTGCTTTGTTGCAGAGACTGCTGAGTTTATTGAGGGTGGGGGGGGGGGGGAATAAAGTAAACAAGAATGAGCTGGCTGTTAATACACCGGGGTCAAAGTTCAAACTGCTTCCTTCCCTCCACCTGAGCTGATGCAGGTTGACCTTTCACTGACCTGCAGCCAGTAAAGCCATTATTAACGCTTAGACAGACAATGTGGACTCCACCACTGTCTGCACAGCTCAGCCTTTGCGTTTAACGCCACTCAGCGGTGTCGATTTACTGAATGCAAAGGCGCGCGGGAAAAACAAGCGTGCGCCTCTATTAGAAAACACCCTGCGCGTTGTTACCACGGACGCTGCACGGACGCGCAACGACACACGCGTCGCTTATTGCTCATCGCAGTCACTTATTTACAGCAAAGACAGAGGACGTGGTTTACGCAGAGGGTTGTGGTGTCAGCTGTTCAGCCGAGGAGGCTTCAAACGAGGGCAAAAAGCGACGTAGTAAACGCGCAGGGCGAGCGTTAGCATTAGCATTAGCCGCGTCATCTGTTGACATTAAGCAGATACACAGCTAGCTTACCGTGTTAGCTGCGGCTAACGCGTCCACACCTCCAAACACACCTTAAGACGCCAATATTGCCTATTACTATACATTTATATACGTGTTATTGTTTATTTATCTATGTCAACAACAAGCAGCGTCACTGCCCTCCCCGATAAGAGCTAGCTAGTGTTAGCATAGCATCAGGGAAGCCGCGTCCTTTAGCTTCGTGTTTTATGAGACGGGACACAAAGGTGCCAAAGATAAAAAAAAGTTCGTTGGACCACTTACACACTCCATATTCCATTCACCGTGTCACCTTCCTGTTGCCGGGTTCCTTACAGCGGGTGGGAGCTCGCAAAAACCGCAGCGCTTCCGCTGCAAGTCGACTCTGCAACGTGAGTGGTTGAGTGATTACCGTAATGTGCGTAGTAGTGGCGCCGCAGCGTAATCTCCAGAGGCGACGCGCACTGCGGTTTGTAGCGCAGGTACCACGTGGATTCCTGCAAAGTGTGTTTCCAAGGAATGTTAGCATTTCTTTGCGGTATATTTGTCCTTTGGGCTTTTGTATGAAGGCTTTTATATATTTTTAAGTTGGCAACTTGTGGGAAATTTCTTAGGAATTGTTGATTTGATCAAATATAGGTTTTGTGAAGTTACATTTACTTCAAACTTAGGATAATAGTTTGTATTTTGAGTGACATTTAACCACAGTATCATCATATTTCTCAACCCAGGGCAACATTTTCTGCCAAACATGCCAACCAGGTGGTCTTGATATAGCACATACTGGTTACTGGCTACTTCAGATCTTATTTTGAACCTCTACTTTAATATTTTATTTCTATTTACATTTTCATCTGTATCGCTTGTTTCCATCTCTACTTTGCACGGAGCATTGG
>CAESWR010002088.1:221421-245243 GCA_903171835.1 Mullus surmuletus
CTCGGCGGGTTCACTGAAACCCCGGCTTGTGATCTGGAGCTGTAAGAGTTAATGGGATCACGTTCTGCATCCATTAAACTCGTCATCTACATGCCAAGACGCCGTTGGCGTGCAGGGGATACCGTTGACTCCACCGAGCAAACACTTTTTGAGTTTTGGGAGGGATTGTAGCTGATGGTAGATGATAAATGATCATTTTTGGGTGAACTATCCCCTTAAATGTGCCATGGTTTAGACTAGAGTACAGTTCAGAGCAGCCATATTTAGTGATCAGTCAAGAACTATATTAGATCCTATTGATTCTTTTTTTTCTGTGGTGCTTTTTATCAACAATGTGCAAAAATAAAATAAAATTGAGGTTTTCATTTAACCTGGTGGAGGGTTGGAGCCTGAACCAGAAAAAAGCCCATTTAATTTGAATCATGATGAGGTTAACACTGGAAGACATAGAACAACAGACGACAGAATGTTCAAAGGCAAGAGGCATTCATCTAAGCAAAAAAATAATAATAGATTCAAGCAATTTTGCACGGATTTCCCCCAAAGATCAGAACAAAACGTTCTCACTCCCTCCAGTGAGGTGATGTCAGCCTTGAAAACCATTTTGTAAAGAGGTGTTTCTGAGGATCTCGCCTCCTCCTCCTCATGAAAATGGAGGTGAGCTGTTACTGGAAACGATAATAAGGGAATCCGAGAGTCGGCCCTGGAACAATATCCCGTTTGTCGATGATAATATTATGCGCAGGTACGGCAGAAACCTAAGACTCAAACAAACTCCTCCCACCGGCAGCCATCGTGCGCAGGACAAAATCTGTGTTTTTGTGACCCTCCAATAATGGTCCTTTGAGCTCAATGTTCATTAAGCTCAATGTTCTTGGGACTGCAATAAAGTGAGGCTTATCGGGATTTTATGGACACATAAGGATATGGTGGTTGCTCTGCTCTGTCTTTATGCCTCTGACACACACACACACACACACACACACACACACACACACACTGCTTGCTGTCCTGCAGGGTTGATAATCATTCGCCTTTTTATGCCCTTGTTGATCCTGTTGTTCTACTGGCCTCGATTAGGACTCCGCTGTTGGAAGATGGAATGTGTTTGTGAGCGTGTCATGCAAATTGTGTAGTGTGTGTGGTTTAACTCGCATTCCCCCACGTCAACAGGACTGACAGCAAGAGCATTTTGTATATGTAACATAGATCACACCCGTGTATGGTACTCACACACACACATTTTTCATGATAAGGGCTTTTTTTTTTCAGTTTCGGAACTGAGTTTTCTTGACTGACCCCGAACTCCAACAATATGCATTTTTAGAAGCATTCTCGTGATTGCGGATCAGCAACAAAACCAGTAAGGCGCTCTTTTGAGAATGTTTGTAAGTGCAGACGTCTAAAAAGAGAACACACACACATATACGACTGCTAAAACATGTAATTCCACAATCTTGGGCATTATAGTAAAAAAGGATTTTTTCCTCGTGGCATTTTATGTGTTTGCTCCCTGTTCTCCACCCGCCTTGCCTTGATTTTCCCTCTGACGCGTTTGTCCTTCCTGACATTTGAATAGCAAAGCAGCCTTCTAGTGACGGTGGATGGCTCAACTCCCACAGTCCATAAACAAGGCCTCGTATGTTTGTCTCTGGGAGCAACATGGCCGGCGTACAATCCCCGGCTTGTTTCACGCACTCACACAGCGTCCATTGATATCGTACGCGCACAACACCGTGGCCTGTGCTGAGAGGCGTTGAGCCGTCTTTATGATAACGTTTCCTTAATAAATTATTCAAAAGCGGCTTGGGTTTTACGTGTATCGTGATGCCATAGCCTGAAATCCAGTGTCTGCAATCAAATTTCACCGCGTGTGTCTGTCCGTCCTTGAGATGGGATTAATCATTTGTTCCCTTAGACCCCCTCCCTCCCACACACGGGACCCTAAGTTGTTTATGCCAACCCTCTGATATACCATAATTCCTGTGCGACCGTGTCACAGTTCTGTGTAAGGAAACCTTTGTTAAGTTCAGAAAAATTCACGGTTTTGTTTTGTTAATGTTAGGTGACACTCGTGGCATTTTAGGAACTCTCTACCACCTTTGACCTTCAGATCATATTTACTTTGGCCTCTAAATGGCATATGTCAATTAAGCGTCGGTAAGAGGTTGTTTTCGCCGTTGCTTGCGGGTTCAACCTATCCAGTCACATTTCTTAGCTGCAATTCCAACTGAAAACAAACCCTTTAATAGGATCATGAAATTTTATTAATGTTTTTCAACCAAAATGGAAACCTGTGTTGATCTACTTTCATGCAGTTCAATACACTTACTTTGACCTATTTTTACTTTTTGAGCAGTACTTATTTTAAAGACTGTGTTAATGCGTGTATTTTTGTGTGTATGTATGTTTATTGTAACCATACAGTTACTCTTCTGTTAAGGGTTTATAACTGTGGAATAGAGGAGACCACCCTGCTAATGGCACCAATGGTTGTTGGGCTTCTGCTGCCCTGATATCACAGAAAATGAATCTCAACCCCTTTCTTCTTTTCACCTCCAGTTTGTTCCGGCACCAAGAATGTTCTAAGCACAACGGGAAATTCAGACATCCAGTACAACCTGATGAAGGAGATGTACACGGGCTGCGAGATCGTGATGGGCAACCTCGAGATTACCATGATGGACCACAGCAGGGACTTCTCCTTCTTGCAGGTGAGACATTGAGATCCAGAGCCAGAAGAGGAGGGGTTGAAAAAAAATTCACTTTCATACGTAGCATGAGCTCATTTTGCCCTTTTTGAGATGAATCACTGGGGACAGTCATGGTGACTAACCAGGCAAATAAAACACACCTCTGATAGCAGGTAAATTGGAAGTGAAGTGCCAGTATCTCAGCAGGGGGGGTTACTCTAAATCATTTACTTTCCTCACAGTCAATCAGGGAGGTGACCGGCTACATCCTGTTCGCTATCAACGAGTTCGGCCGCCTGCCCCTGGACCACCTGCGCGTCATCCGGGGCACCACCCTCTACGAGGACAAGTACGCCCTGGCCGTGATGGTCAACTATCAGAGGGACGGGCAGCACGGCTTGCAGGAGCTGGGCCTGACCCACCTCACAGGTAAACTCCGCGGCCTTTTGGTTTTTCAGTGTGGGAGGCCCGGGCAGATAAGAGGGGCAGGAATAGGGAGGATGCGACACCGGGCTTACTGTTTGGAGCTCCCACGCCCACGCGAGCGCAGCCACACCCTCGGCGCGCCGGGGCGGTGAAGGGCAGTGGCATCGGCGGCGGCGGCGGCAGCGGCGTCAAGAAGCTCTGTGGAATGTGTAGTGCGCCCCAACCGCTCAACTGCCAGTGTAACGCGAGCACGCCGCGCCACGCTCGCATACGCTGTAGTAAACAGAGAAGGCCGCATTCTTTTGATGGCGTGAGTCACGGGCCTGTTCTGGCTTGCTCTGTCAGTTTGTTCCACTTCTGTGAATGTGTGCCGCCTACAGAGATACTGGAGGGCGGAGTCAAGATCATCCAGAACAAGTACCTGAGCTACGCCCCGCAAATCAACTGGCAGGATATAGTGAAGGATGAAAAGGCGGATATTACGATCGAAAGCAACGGGCCTGAGGGTGAGTGTGCAAGAAATGAACATGTGTTATCACAAAAAATGAAGTCGGCTATTTATGGGACTGACGATGAACTCGTGTCTCAGAGGAGTGCGACAAAGAGTGCGGAGAGGTGCCGTGTTGGGGTCCCGGAAACGACACGTGCCAGATCTGTGAGTGTGCGGCATCACCTCTCATGCTCCCGTTCCCTTGCGGCGGCTGATTAAAGCGAAATTTTCCCCCTCTCTCATCCAGTGACAAAGACCGTGTGCGCCCCTCAGTGCAACGGCAGGTGCTTTGGCAAGAGCCCGAGTGAGTGCTGTCACATCGAGTGCGCAGGAGGCTGCAACGGACCCCTGGATACGCAGTGCTTTGTGAGTCAATAGGTCTTAATACACAGAGAATTTGTGTATATTGAGAATTTCTCCTGGGTAATAAAAAAAGTTTCAAACGAATCTGTCGTGATTTCACAGGCTTGCAGGAACTTCAACAACTCGGGTTCGTGCGTGCCCCTGTGTCCGCGCACCGTCATTTACAACAAGCTCACCTTCAAACTGGAGCCCAACCCCAACGCCAAGTACCAGTACGGCTCCATCTGCGTGTCACAGTGTCCCAGTGAGTCCTGCCCCACTTACACGCTTTCATGCAGTCGCCCCAGTATGATGCCGTAATGACAGATTACAGCGCACTGATTGCACCTAATCTCAGAAACAAGTCTGTCTGGAACTCAAGCACAACGAAACACACTCAAGCATCGTTCAAAGCTTTATATATGATTTTTAAACCACTCCTCTTATGTATGTCCTGACAAAGTCTTTTATTCATGCAAGTTCTTTGTCCTGCCTTATAGCAAACTTTTTGGTGGATGGCAGCTCGTGTGTGAGCACTTGTCCTTCCGATAAAATGGAGGTGGAGAAAAACGGGGTGAAAAGGTGTGAGCCATGTGGAGGCCTCTGTCCAAAAGGTAAGTGCAAGGAGAGATCGGCATTACGGTCTCTTTCCCTCCATAGTCTTTTATTGTATTGCCATCTCTAGTGTGATAAAACATCATGGAAAAAGACTGCTGGTTCGTGCCTTTCACCTGCTGACCTTTCTTTGACCTCTCCGCACAGCTTGCCACGGCACAGGGACTAAGGAGAGGCAGACCGTAGACGCCCGAAACATCGATAGTTTCATAAACTGCACTAAGATCCAGGGCAGCCTTCACTTCCTGGTGACCGGAATCAAAGGGTAACAAGTTGTTCCACTAGCTGCCATTAATGTTAATAATTGCTGTATTCTGTCCTATAATTCTTTTGATAAGTGCTTCCTCCTCCACCTCCTCCTCTTTGCAAATTGCCCCTTTTTTTCTGATTCAAAGGGATGATTACAACGGCATACCTCCCTTGGATCCAGAGAAATTGAAAATCTTCAACACAGTGCGGGAGATTACAGGTTTGCAAAGCACTTACTATCTTTCTTTCTTTTTTTTTTTTGTTGATACGTGACGCGTGGCGGTGTTTACAACCTGCTTTTATTTTCAGACATCCTCAGCATCCAGTCATGGCCCGAAAGCATGTCGGACCTGTCGGTCTTCTCCAACCTCCAAACAATTCAGGGCCGAACACTTTACAGGTGAGCGGTTGTCAACATTGTTTATCTCCTTTGTCCCTAACATTGTTTTTGTTTCTCTTCGACTCAGATCTTGTTTACGTGTCTTTGCCCGCATTGTCGACTCCAGCTGACATGAATCTAACTGTCTTGTTGTGTTTTGTATCTTCTCTTATCCCCTTGTCATACAACCCTTAACACCATTTAGAGGAGTGAGTTCAAGAAGGTACAGTAAATATTTCACACTCCCGCCCTTCTCTGCCTCTTCATCAACATCTCAGCTTATAACATTTTTATTTTCTGTTTTGTTGCTTACAATAAAGTGGCTCTATTTGATTAATGGCGCACTGGGAATGCATAAATGAGGTGGTGGTGGGGACAGGTTTTTAATGCAGGGGTTTTTCAAACATCTTCTTTTATTATTAAAGCCTGACACACCATAAGAAATCTGATGTAGATCTTCACTTTTCTGACCCTCGAAAAATATCAAATCAAAATAAATGAATAACAATAAATCCCAAATAGCTGGTAAAGATTGGCTAATTGGCAAGAAATCACTGAATATTTCAGAAAGATGGATGTTAACATGATCAAAAAGATTAAATATATATGTATCGGAAGTCAGATCAGTGACGCTGCAGATTTCTTACGTATTCTTCAATAAAGTAAAATTGATCTTTTGGTTAAAATCAACTTATTCTTCATTTTGCTGAGGACCCCTTCGAATCATGAGGGGTCCCAGTCCTTGGGGTTCCTTTTCGTGCATGTGCCATCGGATGAATGATCAGTCCACCATTTTGGCTGCAAAATCAGCGCATCTTGCTGTCTTTTGGACCCAAATCATTTCCATCATCATCATCATCATCGTCATCATCATCATCATCTTTACATTCCTCACCACATTCAGGGGCTACTCTCTGCTGGTGATGAGGATCCCGTCTCTGACCTCGCTGGGTCTTCGCTCCATGCGAAAAATCAACGACGGCAGCGTCTACATCACGGGCAACAAGAAGCTGTGCTACCACGACACCGTCAACTGGACCCGCATCCTGACCACCAGCTCGCGGCCGCAGCGGCGCCAGAAGTACATCGACGTCAAAGACAACCGGCCGAGGGCTGATTGTGGTGAGTCGGGTTTGCGTCCTCGCCGTCTCCTCGTCACAGGTTTAGATGTTTAACTTTTGTTTGTTTGTGCAGTGAGCGAAGGTCACGCGTGCGACCCCCTGTGCTCCTCTAACGGCTGCTGGGGTCCCGGGCCCAACCAGTGTGTGTCCTGCAAGAAACACAGCAGAGGGGGGACCTGCGTGCCAGACTGCATGTTCCTAACCGGGTCAGTGCCGGCAAAAAAAATGACTAATACCTTGAATAATAACCCGCTGTGTGTGTAATGTTTGCGAGCTGTCAGCGGCGTTTCAATGTTATCTGCCGATTGTTGAATGATTTTGAATGCTTTGAATGCAGGGAGAGGCGAGAGTATGCTACGCCGGCGGGGGAGTGTAGGCCCTGCCACCCCGAGTGCAAGGTCCAGAAAGGGAAGCAGACCTGCACCGGCCCGGTAGGATTCCTCTCAGATTAATAAACCTCTGCAAAACTATTCTGCAATCCTTTGTGAAAGCTGTGAGTGTGCTGCTGCCCCCTGCTGGTGTCACTCGCTTTTGTCTCTCTTTCTAAGTCTGTGCCCTTTTCCTCCTCAGGGAGCGGATCAGTGCGTTGCCTGTGCCAGCATGCAGGATGGTCCTCACTGTGTCTCCTCCTGTCCCGAGGGCGTGATGGGAGGGGAGGGGGTCATCTTTAAATACCCCAACAAGCAGGACCGCTGCGAACCGTGCCACGTCAACTGTACCCAGGGGTGAGGGATGACTCTGTGTGTGTGTGCTTGTAAGGTCATTTTATTTTCAGCTGACCCATTTTTTAAAAAATTAAATAAATTTTCTCTGTGAAGGTGTTCTGGCCCGGGGCTCAGTGACTGTGCTGGGGCAAAATATTTTTCCGGGTAAGTTTCTCTTTCATTTTATACAATTGGTTTCTCAACAAAGAATGCAGCAAACAAACTGAAATCTCCACTGCAGACAAGCAACCACGGCCATCGTGCTGGGAGTGATCGCCCTCCTGTTTGCCGGGTTCTCCGTGTTCGTGCTGACCGTTCTGTACCGCCGGGGTCTCGCCATCCGCCGTAAACGAGCCATGAGGAGGTACATGGCGAGTGGAGAGGTGAGTCCAGAGCCTGCTGGGGTTGGATGTTGCTCTGCACTGGGCTGGTGCTGACGTACGCTCCACTGCACGTTTCCCGCAGAGCTTTGAGCCGATGGATCCTGGTGAGAAGGGACCCAAAGTCCACGCTCGGATCCTGAAGCCCACAGAGCTGCGTAAGATCAAGCTGCTGGGTAACGGAGTCTTTGGAACTGTCCATAAGGTACTAGTCGTAAAATATTACAGCCTCACTTTGCAATTTTTTTAAATATAAATGCAATAACTAAATTCTGATGCGCTGTAGGGCATTTGGATCCCGGAAGGAGACACGGTGAAGCTTCCTGTCGCCATAAAAACCATCCAGGATCGCACTGGAAGGCAGACCTTCTTCGAGATGACCGATGTGAGAGCTCTTGGATTGTGTATTTATTATTAGTTATATGTAGTTCTTCTCTGTCCATATCTTCCAATGAACCGATCTGACGGTTTGGCTGTTTGAGTGTGCCTGACTGACTCTGATTCCGGCTCGCAGCACATGATGGCGATGGGGAGCCTGGACCACATTAACGTCGTCCGGATCCTCGGCGTCTGTCCCGGCGCCAACCTGCAGCTGGTCATGCAGCTCAGCAGTCACGGCTCCCTGCTGGACCACGTCAAGAACAACAAGAGCAAGCTCAACCCGCAGAGGCTCCTCAACTGGTGTGTTCAAATTGCAAAGGTAAAAAAAACAGTTATAATTTATTTATTTTTAAATACAAGCACGGTTGTATCCTGTGACCGTCCTAACTCCTAAGTGTGTCTTTGTCCTCAACTTCTTAGGGTATGTATTATCTGGAGGAGAACCGGATGGTCCACAGGAACCTCGCCGCCAGAAATGTGCTCTTGAAGAATAACTACACCGCCCAGATCTCGGACTACGGCATCGCGGACCTGCTTTACCCTGACGACAAGAAGTACTTTTACAATGAGGTCAAGGTCGGTAGTCTGGAAGAAGCGATATGGCTGATTTATTAACATTCAGTGGGCAAAGTTCATTATTGCTACTTTTTCATTTATACGATGGATGTGTTATAGGATACTAAAACCTCCAAATTCCTCGTTAGCACCTCAGAATCCCTTTCTTTCCTCTACACTTTAAAAGTCATCCTCGTCCACCATACTTTTTGTTGTCAGCAGAGTAATTATTTTGCTGCACAAGCCAAGAGGACAAAAGAGTCGGACAGAATCCAAATCGTCTGTTATTTGTCTTCATCGCCATTTAAACTGTAGACAAAGCCATTTCTCTGTCATTGTAATGCACACTAAGGGATTTAAGGCTTATGTTTTGCTACTGATTGCTGACGCATCAAAAGGTTTAGCAGAGGCCTTTGATGTCTTCATCAACCGCCTCCTGGTCTTCACTTCATCAACAAAACCCTCTGAAAAGCTCACTTCAGCTTTCTCCCCTTCAGACGCCCATCAA
This sequence comes from Mullus surmuletus, assembly GCA_903171835.1. Classification (NCBI taxonomy): domain Eukaryota; kingdom Metazoa; phylum Chordata; class Actinopteri; order Syngnathiformes; family Mullidae; genus Mullus; species Mullus surmuletus. Next base: position 230,265 of record CAESWR010002088.1, read on the forward strand.
GTGGATGGCACTGGAGAGCATCCTGTTCCGCCGGTACACACATCAGAGCGATGTCTGGAGTTACGGTGAGTTTTAAACCACTGTTGTACGGTTAGTGGTGAGTCTTGGTGTAGTGGAAGCAGGTGTCACATGGAATCTGTGGTGTTCTTCTAGGTGTGACGATATGGGAGATGATGTCTTACGGGGCAGAGCCGTACACAAACATGCGTCCACAAGAAGTTCCCGACTTGCTGGAAAAAGGGGAGCGTCTGTCGCAGCCTCATATTTGCACTATCGACGTCTACATGGTCATGGTCAAGTGTGAGTCTCCTTTGTCCTTTACCTCAGATTTAAACTCTAGAACTAGGCAGCAACTAAGACTTTAATTTCACAAGGTTGTTTGTAACTTAGTTTGTCACTGATTTCCAGGTTGGATGATCGATGAGAATGTCCGTCCAACATTCAAGGAACTCGCCAGTGAATTCACGAGGATGGCCAGAGACCCTCCTCGCTACCTGGTGATGAAGGTAAGACACACCCGGTCTGTTTCGATTCCCTGCCATCTACAGCTGCATCTCAATAAATTAGAATATAATAGAAAAGTTTATTTTTGTCAATAATTCAAGACAAAAAGTGAAACTAATATATTATCTTGATCGATTACTCACAGAATAACACAGAATTTCTTCTAATTATCATGATTATGGCTTACCTTTAATGAAGATGTAATGTTCAGTGTCTCAAAAAATTTTAATTTAACAAAAGACCAATTTAAAAAGTATTTTTAATATGGAAATGTTGGCCTCTGAAAGGTATATCCATGCACTCTGAGAATGGACTTTCCCATGATACTGTAATTTATTGAGATGCACCTGTATGTTGCAAATATTAACGCCGGTTTGTGCACCAGGAGGACTGCAGCCAACAAGACACGCCGCAGGACGAGCTCGCCCAGCGGAGCGCGGACCTGGACGAACTGGAGGATCTCGACATCGAACTGGACGATCAAGGGGAAGAAATGGTGGTGGACGGCATGACTGCGCCCTCCCACTACCTGTCTCAGACCAGGAGCCTCAGCCGCCTCTCCAGACTGGACCCTCAAAGAGTATGACCTTTGACATTTCCGGGAAACCTTTTTTTTTTTTGTCCTGCAAGGCCTTTTGTCTCACTTTTAATCTGTCTTTCCTTGCTCAGGTGGTTCTGGCTTCATCTGGCACGGCTGGATACCTGCCAATGACACCAGGCATTGACGTCCCACCGCAGGTAGCTAAACAGAATTTTGGGTTCACGTTTGATTCAGCCGGGCAGGTCCACATTTGACTAATCCAGCTTGTGTCGTGTCAGGCCACGTGGCAGTCCCGCTCTCGCCTCAACTCAGCCAGAACCGTGTCGGAAAGCTCGGAGGGCTGCGGCACGGCGGTGGAAATGGAGATGAGCGAGGACCTCTCTCTGGCGGGGAGCCTGAAGCGAAGACGCCACCGCGAGGACAGTGCCTACATGTCACAGCGAGACAGCATGTCTGGCGGCCCGCCGGAGACGCCGTCCCCAGAGATAGAGGAGGAGGATCAGAATGGATACGTGCTGCCGGGAGACAGCCCAGAGAGAGGTGATTTTATGCTCTGTCCGCTGAAGTTCTCGTCCAGGATTGTTCTTTGGAAAAGAGGTTTCATCCACAGAAGTCTACATAGCTCTAAAGAGCCCCCATTCTATAGAATGAACACACATAAAGTACAATTATACAAATCCTCGTTCTTCTATGAGGAAGAATTCAGGATCTGATTAGAAAGTTGTTGAATAAAGTAAGACTGGAATGACCTGCACAGTCTTTACGTGAAAGCTTTTTCTCTGTTACTGACATATGTTAAAAGAAAAGAAGAAAAATGTCAACCACAAAGGAAAAAAATATTCCCAAATATACATTAAGCTAAGTTTTGATGTTATCTCTCAATCAGTTAAGGTAAGGTAAGGTAAACTTTATCATCCCTGAGAGGCAATTCCTCTTACAGCCATGATAGAGGCAGGGATGAATGACTTTTTAAAACAATTTGCACTGCATATCAGCATATATCTGCGCCCTGGTGTCAACATTTGAAACTCCTTGAAGTGAGGGTAGGTTCAGTCGTGCCTTTCTATTGGCTCTGGTCTGATACAGCAACGACCGCTTGTTAAGGCTTATGCCAGAAATGCACGTTAATGATTTCCACCCTGTGATTTATTTTTTCCAGAAACTTTACTCGGCTCCTCTCGAACAACGTCCGGCAGAATGGGCAAGTCCCACTCCACGGGCCTCCTGGACGACCCGGACGAGGAGGAGTACGAGTATATGAACAAGCAGGCGTGCGTCACCCCCCGCTCCATAAGAAGCAACAGCCACGTCAGAGACAGCAGCCCCTGGCTCAAGCACAATAAGAGACGAACCGCCTCGGTATCGTCGCAGGCGACGGCGTGCTCGGCGGCATCCTTGAGGAACAACCACAGCTCAGACTCGGAGCAGCAGGGATCTCAGGAGGTCGAGTACGAATACATGGACATCAGGTGCACGGAGAAGGAAGAAGGCGCGCCGGCACACGACCCTCCTCCTCCTCCTCCTCCTGCTCCTCCTCCTCCTGCGACCTCCGCCAGGGTGGGAGAAGAGGAGGGGGAAGACGAAGACGAGTATGTGGAGGACAGTAACTACCACTACACAAACAGGCAGCCGAAGCTGCGACAAGCTCTTAGAGACAGGAAGGAGCTGAGGATACAGGGACGGGACGAGGAGGAGGCGTATGAGTACGAGGACATGGACGGCTTTGCTGCCTTGACCGGGGACGTAGTGGTTTACCAGAACTTGCAAAGGGACAGTGAGGGTGCGGGCGGAGCCACAGAGGGACGCCAGTCGGGGTTTGAGCCGTACGTAAAAGTGCGAGCCGGAGTTGGGGTCGGCGAGACTGCAGCCGGTGACCGATCCTTCGACAATCCAGACTACTGGCACAGCAGAATGTTCCTGAAGCCCAACGCGGTGCCCACATGAAGAACTCCCCCCAGCCGACCTCCCACCTGTATTCATGAAGGACCTGAAACACAAAATGAGAAATGTAGCCTAAGATGCAAGTTGTGCAACACTCTTTTCCCACAGCTCTTACCTTTCACAGACAGACATTGTAACTTGTATTCAGATGTATGATTTGGGCATTTCCAGATTTAATCGCACTGGACAAAGATGGACAGTTTACAAGCTATATATTTTTTTTCTGTTTACATTTTTGAATGAACAAATGTTTTTGAGGACAAATGCATTGATGGAGATTGTATTTTCTGACCTCTTTTCATGATGATAAATGAAATACATTTTCTACTCAATAAAAATATTTTAAATATCTTTGTTGCATTTTTTTTTTTGCTTTATAAAAGTAGTGGTACTAAATTAAATGCTTAGGTTTGAGTTACAACACTATGTCGAAAACTGTTTGCTCGATTCTAAAGTCCTGTTTGATTTAATGACATCGGAGGGGAAAAGAAATAACAAATTATAGGTAAACAGACTGTGTATATATCAAATATTTAGAACGGCTATTCAGAAATTCTAATTAGATTTTCTGTCTTAATGATGAACATAATAAATCTGGCTCAATTTATTAAATCGCCCGACTTCCTAAATCAGTTACTCAGTCTAATTATCTCAAGTTATTTCAATCTGGTGCCAATTTGACTAAATCAAGATAATTAAATTGGATCAAGTGTACTCATCAGGTGTACCGAGAAGGAGGAAAACCTCCAGCATGACCCTCCTCCTCTGACCTCTGACCTCTGACCTCCAACGACGACAATGACAGCAAGGGTGGCAAAGGGGAAGATGAGTTCTTGGTGGATAGTAACTACAAACACTTTACACCGTCGGAGCTGCGAGAATTCCTTCGGGATACTGAGATAATTACAGAAAATACTTTAATAATTATTTTTTCCTAGTATTTTCTATTTTTATTGAAACAATGACAAAATGCAAACTCTCAATGAGGATGAATATGCAGCAATTCAAATAAAGAACAGTAGTATTATAAGTCTTGATGAAAGAGCTAAATTTAGACAAAAATGTGATGCAGTGCAAATAATAATAAAATAATTTTAAATCAACATCCTGTGTTGATTAAAAATTATTTTATTATTATTTATTTTTTATCATTATTATGAAATTATTTTATTATTATTATTATCTTCAAAAATCTATATTACCTTTGAATTAAAATAATAAATAACGAGCAAAATAAAATATATTAATAATATCTGATCATTTAATAATTCTGCCCCCCGATAGGAGCGTTGCCGGCACCCGACCGTCAATAAACAGACGAAGAAGAAGAAGACGCATTCCCGCCTTTGGCGCGTCTAACTCGGGGTCGCAGTGACGTAGCGCCGCGTCACCGCGGAGTGGGCGGGGCTTCGCTGTCTGTCGTAGTAGCGGCAACGGGGGCATAGCTGAGCTGAGCTGAGCTGAGCTGAGCTTGCGGGGCTGGAAAAAGCTGTGGCTGCTGCAGGCCGACGCGAGCGACCCGAGACTTCACCGCCAACATGTCCGACGACGAGCAGGAGCAGACCATCGCCGAGGACCTGGTGGTCACCAAGTACAAGATGGGGGGTGACATCGCCAACCGTGAGTGGCGGATTCCAGTGTGTCACAGCGTGTTGTTGTCGGCCTGTCGAGCGGCCAGCTAGCTTTGGTTCCCACCTCGGAAGCAGCAGCAGCAGCAGCAGCAGCAGCAGCCATGTGGTTTTACACGCCAGGCAGGCGGACACACACTGCGGGGGGGCTGCTTAGCTGCTTAGCTGCTTAGCTGCTGGCTAGCAAGTGTTAGCTCCGCTGTTAGCCTCTCACCTCAGTTAGCACGCGCGCGCGCCCCCCCTCGCATTGCTATTGGTCAGAAATGGATCGCTTGTTATGCACAGATGGCATGTCTGCATCGTTGCTGTTCTATGTTACCCGTTATAGCATCGTGTTTTATAGAAATTAGGTGTGCAGCATGAGCATGTGCTGTTATTGTTTTGTCCATAACGGTCTTTGTGAGTGTCCATTGGGTGCAATCTTCACAAACAAACTGTTTTATGGCCTCAAATGTGGCTCTAGGAGCTTTAATCAACATGTAATGACTGTGTAATTAACAGCATGACACTTCATCTTGATGCAAATGACTTATGGTGAATTCCATTGACTCCAAATCCCCCCAATGTTGAAATAATGGCTGCACAGTTCTCATACATTTAGAAATATTCACTTGAGTGAGACAAAGTTGCATGTGGTAGAATGGGATGGGTTGTGATGCGTGCCCTGCCCAATCCTCTCTCTTGTGTTTCACCTGCAGGGGCTCTCGGCGTTGTGGTGGAGTCGTCCAAACCTGGCGTGTCGGTGCTCAACCTCTGCCAGAAGGGAGACGCCTTCATCATGGCCGAAACCGGGAAGGTCTTCAAGAAGGAGAAGGAGATGAAAAAAGGTGAGGCAAAGATGATAAGAGTGCGAGTTTTTTGTGGCGGCCTCACTAACAAACACACGAAAACAGCAATTTCTTTTGTTTATATGTTGTTGTTTTTTAATCTGTATTCAGTCAGAGAGTGACCATAAGTTTCTGTATTCTTGTCCCTTCCCCAAGTGCTTTGCGTGAATATGTTTTTGATCTCTTTTCCCCCCCAAACGCTGTGGTTTTTTTTTCCAAAATGAAGACTCGGTGGTTCTCTTCTCCCTCTCCTAGGCATTGCCTTTCCCACCAGCGTCTCAGTCAATAACTGTGTTTGCCACTTCTCTCCCCTGAAGAGTGACCCCGACTACACACTTAAAGATGGGGATCTGGTCAAAATGTAGGCACAACGCTCTGCAACGATGTTACCCTCCTCCTCCTCCGCCTCCTCTTTCAACTACCCCCCCCACCCAACTCCCCGTGTGTGTCTTGGTCCTCCCAGTGTGTTGTCATCCGCTCTTTCTGTCCGTTTCTGTGGTGTATCGGCGTGTATGTGAGGGTTTTCTCCTTGCTGTTGACTGTCTGCTTTCATCAGTGAGATCTTGTCTTCCTGTCTGTCCACTGTGGCAAACGACAAATAAGGTTGGACACTTTCAGAGCCAGCATTATTATTTTTTGTGGTGGGGGTTGGGGGGATCGTGACATAATGGAATTTAGCCTTGATGGGCCCTCATATGCTAAATCCCATTCATCACACTTCCCTAGTTCAGTGGAGCGCTTTCAAAACAGACACTAGTGAATCTTAATTGTTGTCTTGCCACCGATGTCTTTTTTTCTCTGGCGTCTTTTGTGCTGCGTGTGTTTTCAGTGTTTTTTATTGTGATGTGTCTTCGCACGTTCGGTTTGTATGTTCTTCATCCCACACACACACACTTGCACTTGCAGCCCCAGCCTTCTGCTCTGTTCCCTTTGATAGTGCCTGTACTGTAGAGTAACTGCTTTCAATTCACAACAAGTCCTTTATCGTTCGCCAGCTGATGTACAGCCAAAACCAAAGTCACCTTGGAATATATTGTTTTTTTAATGGCCATAACAGATTAAATTGTTTTATTTTTGACTGACCTTCTTCTCATTCAGTCTTTATTAGTCTCATTTGCCAAAGTGCAAGATACTTTTTGTCCTTTCAGTAGTTTATTTGATCGATTGCTTCCTGCATCAGCATTAGTAACCTTGACAGCTGGGCGGCAGTTAAACTCACATTGAGTCTGACACATCATCCATTTCACTTGTTTTGCTGGTTCAAACTCTCCCCTCCTCTTCTCGCTTCGCTTCGCAGAGATCTGGGGGTTCACGTTGACGGCTTCATCGCCAATGTTGCTCACAGCTTTGTGGTGGGGGCCACTAAGGTAAGACATTTGAAAAACTTTCTTTCTCGCTTCTCTTCTTGGAACACACATTCACTCATGGTCTCTCTCCCCGTGTCACCTGTGCAGGAGAACCCCATCGCAGGCCGGAAAGCCGACGTGATCAAAGCGGCCCATCTGTGTGCAGAGGCAGCTCTTCGCCTTGTAAAGCCTGGAAACCAGGTAAGTTAACTCAACGTCGGTCTTTCTGCAGATTTTGAATTGCAATGCTCAGGTGTCGGGGGGGAAAAAAAACTGAATCAATTTCAATCTTATTAATGAAAAGTGCATTAATTTCAGTGATATTTAAGCAGAGCATGGCCTGCCTTACACCGACTTGTCGGTACAAATACATTTCCATCTTGCTGTATCTAGTGTCTGTGAAATTAAGAATGTTGTGTGGGAACGCTTTGGAATAATACAAACCCAGCAGCAAAAGCCTACTGAAACATAATATCTTGTGTATTGTCTGCCCCACACACACACACCGCCCACTCTCTACTGCCGAGCCACATTCAGTTGAATTTACTTTCTGAGTTATGCTGAGATTTTATAGTTTGTTTGGGTTTTCTGGCAACGTTGACTTTATCTTTTACAGAAATGGATCTCAAAAGGATGAATAATGATCAGAATCTTCTCATCCCTGCTCCTCCGCTTTGGACCAGCCAGATTGAAAAAAAGACGATAATGCATTTCTCTCTGTCATTCAGAATACTCAGGTGACGGAAGCCTGGAACAAGATCTCCCAGTCATTCAAGTGCTCGCCCATCGAGGGTGAGTGTTGACTCACATCAGCCACATTATTAAATGCTGGATGAGTTGGGTTTTTTTGTCCTGAAAGTCCTCCTGACTCTTCTGTTCTGTCCTTGTTCAGAGGATAGTGATTGTAATAGATGTTAATGAAACACAGCAGTCTTTTATTCGGTGACTATAAAAATGTCCCTTTGTATCCGTGTCTTTGCTTTGAAGGAATGCTGTCTCATCAGCTGAAGCAGCATGTCATCGATGGGGAGAAGACCATCATTCAGAACCCGACAGACCAGCAGAGGTACATTTTTCTTATCGTCCCCAGTCACCCATTCAGGACACTTTATTGAAATCAGTGTGTGTTTTGAGCAATGTAGACTCGCCGTTTTGCATGTTTTGACTTGCTGATGTTGACGCGTGTTACCAGGAAGGACCACGAGAAGGCGGAGTTTGAGGTGCATGAGGTCTACGCCGTTGACGTCCTGATCAGCACCGGGGAAGGGAAGGTCAGTGGCCTTGTGGTCTTTTACGTGCTCCCCACCTAAAGTTGTGAAAAAAGAAATGAATAAAAAGACTGTGTGAAGACGGAGGGGGGTTCATTGTGTCATCAACTTGCAGGCCAGAGACGGGGGTCTGAGGACGACCATTTACAAGAGGGACCCCAGCAAACAGTATGGCTTGAAGATGAAGACCTCCCGTACGTTCTTCAGCGAGGTGGAGCGGCGCTTCGACGCCATGCCTTTCACTCTTAGGTAGGAACTCAAGTTTTTCATGACCTCTGGACTTTGGGCAGGATGGATCAACTTGCTGAGATTATTTCAGTGACTTTGCTTACATGCAGTCAATATACGGGTTAATGTACATATTCCGGTTACTGAGACATTCGGAATAACCCGTTTACGTGCATGAGCTGATGTTATTCCTGGGGTCAGATTGAATAACCACAATATGAGCATATTCTGGTTATTCAGTCTGGTTATTGGTGTTTACAAGGCTGCGTGCAACCAGGTTATTGCTAATTCCAGTAAACGTAGCCAGTGTCGACTGCGAGTTGAAGTGTAATATTTGTTGTGATATTTGTTATGTTTATTTTAACGCCATCACCTTGTCGTCATCAGGGCGTTCGAGGATGAGGCCAAAGCCCGCCTGGGTGTGGTGGAGTGTGCCAAGCATGATTTGTTACAGCCCTTCAGCGTGCTGCAAGAGAAAGAAGGTGAGCGACCCCCCCCGGATCACACATTACCTCTCCTTTTAAAATACAACAAACACAGGGTAAATAATACTTGGCATCTTCCGTTACAAATGTTGAGTAGTGGAGCGGTTATTTTTGTGAGTGGAGTCAATAGAAATCTGTCCAAAGAAATCCTCAAAGCACCTGTTTTGTCTCTTTATTCTCAGGGGAGTTGGTAGCTCAGTTTAAGTTCACAGTGCTGCTGATGGCCAACGGGCCTCACAGAATCACCGGCGGACCCTTCGAGCCAGAGTTCTACAAGTCAGAGCATGAAGTACAGGACCCGGCACTGAGGGTAACGCTCAAAGCTCTAGATTTACAGCACCTCAGTCACACGCCATAGATGGCCGCATGAAGTGATTCACTCTCTTCTCCTCCCTAGACTCTATTACAGAGCTCCGCAAGTCGCAAGACACAGAAGAAAAAGAAAAAGAAGGTGACTTTGGATTGTATTATGCGAGTGTGGGTTTACAGCTCTGTGTAGCCATTGTGCACTGACCGGCGCTTGCTCTCTCACTCGTTTTCCGCAGGCCTCAAAGACGGCAGAAAATGCGACTGGACAGCCGGCCGAGGAGACCGAAGCAGCAGAATGAATACTGCCTTTTCACACATGCAAGACCCCAAAGAGAAGCAAGAGAAACCATGACAACTCACTTCCAATCGTACAAAAAAGAAAAGCAGATTTAACTAATTGAACTGACCAATTCATTAAAAGAAACAACACTGGAATCCTTTGAGTATTTAAAAAGTCCTGCCGCAATTGTAACTTGACATGAATACATAACCCTTCACTGCATCAATGTGAACATGGCAGCAGTGTTGCTCCATTTGGCTTCCCTGGTTTGAGGGGGGAAAAAAACAAACATTTGCGAGTAGTGTTTATAGCAGGGGTTTGGTCCCCATAAGAAGATTTTTTTGCTGGATGGTCAGTGTTGGAAGGGTGAGCGTCTCTTACATTCAAACGTGGTAAACCTTTCCCATTTATCATAAACGGCTAAAAGCGTTCCTTTGTGTATATCCAAAGCTTACATAGAGTCTTGATAGGAGTGAAGTAGTGTGCATTTTTCACTTTTAGTGTTTCTAACTGAAAGCTCTAACATCTCTCTTGAGTTCGCCATGTCTGAGGCCACCATCTTTCTACTGAATTGTACGCATATCGTTTCCCTTTTTGCCAAAAACACTTGTAGGGCCGTATCCAAGTTTGTTTGTGTATGTCAACAAATTCAGAATTGGGAGAAATTGGAAGATCACTTGTGTAGACTATTATGAATTAGGCGAATTAAAATCCATTCCAGCTGATATTTTCACAACTACAATATGCAGTAAAGGGTTAAATTATGGATGCGTGTTACAGTAATTGCAAAAACCTACAACCTTGAAGTAACGACTACAATTCCACAAATGTAGATTAGAAATTACAGTAATTTCAAATGCAATATAACTGATTGATTGTGTTACTTTACCACATTGGCTGAAACGACCGTGATTGATCTTTAAAGTGATGAATGAAAAGACCTTGTGTTGTCTACTCGACCGTCGGGATCAAACTGCTATATTTACTGCCATGAAACAGAAGCTGAGCAGGTTTTACAGGTTTCTAGGGAGAAATTATCTCAGGTCTACGTGTTTGGGAGACTGAGACTTGGCTCAATTTGTTCTAAATGTTCAAGCCTTTGAGTGAACTGAAATCCTGGATTGTAGCTCAGTTTGTGGGCAAAAGGAACTTTAAATAAAAACATTTTCATATGTCTCTGGGTTTGCTTGTTTTTTTAATTAAAGAGGTCTCAGAGTTGAGTGATTAAAATATCTATACTGAAATATTAAGAATTGGAAGCTGGCGTTAACATTGTGAGTGGGATAAGCAATGTACTGAGATAAATTCGTTGTAGGTTTAAGGAACAAATGCTTATTTCACCACCTGAATAAATAAAGTAATATCAATTGTTTTGTCAGTGTAACCATCTTAATCGTCAAGGACACCAGCTGCACCGGGTATTGGTTATCACACACTCCCTCTGAAGCAGTCATCATCCTCCCCAATTATAAATCTGACACGCCCATCTCCTCTCTTCAGCCAATATTCTGCAGACACCAATGTGGCTGAGTGGCTCTTGTAAGAATTAAACTCACAAAGCTTTATTGCTTACAACAAGATGTATTTGAGGTGTTTGGAACTCTGAAAAATTGGTTTGGTTCAACAATCACAGTTGTGTGTGAACCCTAAGTAATTGTTGCCGGGCATCAGTGGACTTTGATGTGTTAAAGCTGTCATCTGCTGAGTTAAGGCATCTTGCATTGCCTTGTGGGAACCTCAAATTATGACACTATATTTATTACTTTGAAATAATACTAGAAAACTTTTTTTCTTTAAGCTGTGAGAGAAGATATGCTGAAAGTTGTCATCCATGAGTCACAAAACAGTAAGAAATGTATGACAGTTTCTGATCTCAATGAGATTGTATGTACATTTTTGGTAAATATCTGTGAAACCACAGTCATTCTTTCTCACCCTAAAAATGTGGTTGCACATATGTTTTTGAGAGGAACAAAATAATTTGAATCTTGACTTAATCTTATTTAAACCACAAACCAGTGGAAGATGGATTCACATAGTTTAAGATGATAACCTTCAATTAAAATAATAATAATAAAAAAAAACCAAACATTTTTAATCAGTTTTGTTTGCCAGAAACGTATAGAATCCAATTTTCACATATTTAAAAAACAATCCTACAAACGCACACTCAAACAGACACAAAGGCGCCACCGCCTCTCCACAATGGACTACATTTCCCGGCAGCCCACTAAGACAACAAGCGGGTGGCGCGTGTTGAATACGTCACTAACCGTATAAATACCGTCCTCCTCCTTCGTCACATCCTCTTTCCGTAGCTCTTCTCGTTTTGAGGTAAGCAAACCCGCCCTGCTCGAACACAATCCAACCTAATCAATGCTTTTTTAAAGTCATCCACAGCCGCTGACGTTTATTTCTGCTTCCTTTTCACAGAATCTTCTCCACACGATGAGAGCAAAGGTATTTGCGCCGATATTTGTGCCGATATCTGTGCGATGTTGTGAGGCGCCAATGCTTCTTGCTAGCATACAATAGCCCACTTCCTTGTTGTTTTCTTCCAATTACTTCCCTCTCTGTGAATTCCTTGACTTGATTAGTGACTATCTGTGTTAAACTTAATTGATAATATACTTGTAATGTAACAAAGCATTGACTGGAAACCTAATGGAGCAATGCGTCAGTTAGCTTGTGTGCTAATGCTACAGGAAGGCCTCCAGCATTGGGTGCATCTCGTGGTAGCGTTTTTTGCAGACAATCAGTGGTCAGTTTTTCAATAGTTAAAGCTTTGTTTATAAGATTCACTGTTGGAATGATTGAGTAGTGTAGCCACAGGATGCAGCACCTGCAGGCATTTGATGCTTGTCAGGCTGCACCACATGTACCAGGTGATCACATGACATTGATTTTGTAAGTAATGACCATCTTTCTTGTCTTTCAGTGGAGGAAGAAGCGTATGCGCAGGTAAGATTGAATTTACACTTCATGGAGTTGTACCTCAGTCAGAAAACAATGTGTTCTTGGATAAAACATGTTAATTACGGGGGAAATACCTGATACCTTCATACTAAATATCAGCCACATCTGAGTTAAACTATTCAATTTACCATAATTTCTTGGTGAACATGTAACAAAATCTTTATGAATTTTCTTGTAGTCTAAATCAGCTTCCTTGTGTAATATCCTTTAATGTGACCATTCTTTGCTCTTATTGCGAGCCACTAAATATTCTGAATTGTCTCAACAGCCATTTGTAGTCGCACATTACTGCAGCAGCAATTGGCTCAAAAGATCACAATCCTTACGTCATTTAGTGCTGCAAGATATTTCAGATATTGCTCTTATGGGAGAACCTACAGGAGTGCATGTCCTGTTTACCAAAAGGGTGTTTTGCTGTTCATATAGGTGAAAATGCCCATGGTTAAACATTTGTGGCTTGTAGTATGGTAGACTGACCAATCAACCTATCTGATTGTAACAATGAAGAGACCCTGGTGTCTCTTCAGTTTAGCTGTTCAATCTTGCTTAATATTTCAATTTTGAGTGGACACGTTTTTTCATTGGTCGACAAATGCTTTACTGAACATTGATCAGCAAGCGTGCCTGTCCTGACAACTGCTGTTCTTTTTATAACAGGCTGAAGCGTAAAAGGAGAAAGATGAGGCAGAGGTCAAAGTAAGCCCTCATCTGCGCCAGCTGTGATCCCCCGTCGGAGCCTCTTCAAATGACGGACACATGTTGTTGAAGTGGGTCACATGGAGCCTCCAGTGACGTGAAGACGTCGGATGAACACACTTCTCATGGAGCCAACTGTGACTGTCTGGAGGACGGCTCGGATGTTGGACTGATCTCAGAACATCGGAAACGCAGCTGTCAAGTTCATGGACCATAATACATGTTTCCCCAACTGTCATGTGGTGTATTGAACAATAAATGAACCTTGTTCTTTAAAGTTTTCTAAAAGTATCTGCCTCTTGAATTGACTTATTAGGCTTCCAAAATTTCACTCACTTGGTTTAAATTGGTGTACAATGCGAGTAGTAGACTTGTGAACAGGGGGAAATGGCAACTAAAATCAAACTGTCATTTAAGTGAACATGACAGTACAGACGTAAGCATTTGTCGAGGGATCAATGCATGTATACTTTATTATATACATGTCGATGGTGTATACATGCATAATTTACTGTGAAGCACTGGTTCAATGCATTTGAACTAGAAGCGCACAAAGCTCTAATATTGCTAATGCTGCGCTAGTCGACTTGCTAGTACCTTTATTTTGAAAGGCCATTTTGCTGATCACTGAGGTTCACTGTTGAATGCAACATTCATCTTCCCACTAATGGCATACTTGACAGAATAAACTGCTTCAACTTCATAAATTCTCTTACAAGTATAGACAATTTGTTGCCTTGAATTTGAATATTCTTAGCCACGGTGAACAAACCATATTTCATAAAAAAAAAAGAAAACTGGCCAACGTATGATGTGAACACAAACATTAATACATGCATTTTCACCTTCAATCAAACGGATCCTCGTCCGTCACTCCGGATTTCCATATAAGGCTCTGTCAACAGGGGGCGGCCGGGAGCCGCGCTGCAGCTGCCACGCGCTCCAGACACCGACGAAGAAGAGTGAGTATTGTAAACACAAGGATATGGCTGACGAGAGGGGTGGAGGTGAAGACAACGTCAACGACAACATGGGGAACCAGCTGCAGCTCTTACCGGGTAACGGTCCGCCTCGGCGGAGGGACAGCCCGTGTGCTTCGGTGTTAAAGAGGAAGACACGTCAAATAGTCCCGCAAAATGGGTGCTAAAATTAGCACCCAAACAGGCCACTGGCAGTGATAAACATGGGCTCTGCCTCGTCCTGCTGCACCTATGATTTCGTTTTCGTTTTCTCTCTTCGGCTCTTTGTGTTACAGTTTTCTGTACTGTTGTTCGGTGCTACTTCATATCTGCTTCTAAAAAAAAACCTGTTTCTTGCTGTGTGCCATGTTAGACAACGAGGAAGAGGAGGAGGAAGATGAAATGGAGGCTGAAGACCGAGACAGCGAGGGGGAGAAGCCCAGCATCATCACCTTTGACCCCAGCCTGCCCACGTCCCATGCCGTAAGTGACCGCTGTCTAAATCTACAGCGTTTCCTGCCACTTTTGTGTCATAAGTGATGCATAAAAGCTGGACTGCAACTCTTTGCGTGCAGTACCTGGGGTCAGACATGGAGGAGTTCCACGGCCGCACGGTCCACGACGACGACAGCTGCCAGACCATCCCGGTGCTGCCACACACGGCCGTGATGCTGGTGCCGGGTCAGACCCTGCCTCTGCAGCTGTTCAGGCCGCAGGAGGTCAGCATGATGAGAAGCGTCATACAGAAAGACCGCACTTTTGCTGTGCTTGCACACAGGTATGTATATTGCTTGCAAGATAATCCCATTGGTATTGTCAACTAAAACACGATTCCAAAACCGTAGAAAGTTCTGGGTGCCTGCCAGTAAGACGCCATTGAAAATCAAAATGGCAGGATTTGGCTTGGAGTAAACTGCACCCAATCATTCTTCTGTCATTTGCTCCAGAGGATGTACAAGAATAACCAGAAGAGCCCTTTTCTACATTTTTG